>NDFZ01005484.1:376991-398622 GCA_002192655.3 Mamestra configurata
CGTTCAATGAAAAGCTCATAAACATTGTTCCCAGAAGGTAACGTTATTTGTATTTAAAGGGTCCGGGAGGCACCGCTAACAAAAATGACCCTTACGCCTGGAAGTCGGAAAGATGGAAGTTTAATGGTGGTTGAAAATGGCTTAGGTGTGGTAATTATGTGAATTACGAAATAATACTTTAACATATCGTTTTTCGTATTTACGATGAAAGGGTAGGCTGAGGGGTGATTCCCGTTTATTTTTTTTGAGAAAAGTTCGCATTGGCATGCCATTTGTGATCTTCAATTAGATGATTGCAATCAATTCTTGACGTTCAAGAAGTCAAAAAATATTTTGATATTCAACTTTTTGACATTGTTTCTCGTTCAGACGATTTTATCCATACTTTTTACTATTGTATTGTCTGTCTGTCTGCATTTTACCTCTTAACGGCTGAACAGATTTCAAATAACTTAATACATGAGTAAATCATGTCCAGGAATAGCACATAGAATCCTTTTTCTACGATAAGTTTTTTATAAATACTGTTTATTGTAGCTGGTATTATTAATGGACTAGCTTTTGCCTCCGACTTCGTACTCACATTTCCCATTTTCCCGTTTTCATACCCTAGCCTCATGAATGTGGCTATCATATTATGCAAAAATATTTTTGTAATTTTTGTAGTTCCATATATTAACGCGTTCAACCAAACAAACTATTCAGGCCGTATCTTGTAAGTATTTGCCAAAAACATCTTCGAGAACACCAAGTACGACACAACTGACCAAACCCTTTCAAAGGACATCGGAATGAATAAATAAGTAACGTCAATCAAGCCTCGATGTCCCTCCGACCGCCTTCCGTGTTGGGAGGCAATAACAGCGGCGTTGGTGTCGCAAGCGTGCCACGTTTTGCCCACCAATGACATTTGATAAGGAAAAGATAAAACTTCAGTGAGTTCAGACCACCTGCGGGTGAGAATGTGACGGAATGAGACGATTGAGACTGTTTAACATAAAAAAACATCACGTCTGTAGGTATTAGTTGACGGTTGCGGAATTTGTTCGAAAGAGTCACCGCGGCCCCAGGGCCGCGGTGACTTGGTGTTCCTTCTAAAGCCCTTTGCGTTCCAGAACGCAAAGGGCTTTAGAAGGAACACGGATGGGTTTTAGTCAGTAAGAGTCTGACACGCCCTTCCGCTCCGCCCAGAGCGGAAGAAGCCATTTGATGATTTCCCATCCATAAAAAAAAGCCTTTTCCCAACTACCTCTATATTGGGGTCGGCTTCCAATCAAACCGGATTAAACTGAATACCAGCATTTTACGTGGAGCAACTGCATACCCGACCTCCACAACCCATTAACTGGGTAACACGGTACTTCTTGCCGAGACTGGTGTCAGATTTTCTGGCTTTTGACTAATCGTAACGACTAGCAATGACAGCCGGGACCAACGGCTTAACGTGCTTTCCGAGGCACGGAGGCATGTTAAGATGATCACCCATCCACAGACCGACCTCGGCAAGCGTTGCTTAACCTTGAAGATAGACCAATGCGGCTGGTATTATTTAGCTACGAGATCCTCTCCCTAAAGAAGAATGTTTACGTATAACCAAATCTTCTAAAACTTCAAGGAGCCCGATATAATTTCATTCTGTTAGAAGCTGATATTCAGTATTATACGAATACCGGTTATTATGAAATTAATTCACAATTTAGGCCGGATAATAAAGCGATTGCTTGCACGCATACCATTAAACTAAATTAAAATTGACTATCACTTACGTAGATAACTTTTCATAAAAGTGTTTAGTAGGAAATAATAAGTAGGTATAGTTCGAATCAAAAGTATTGTTTTGAATAATGTACTTACAAAGACTTGCCATTTATAAAGCCACTTTTTAGGGTGCTGAGCGTCCGTATGTAAAAACGTTACCCTTGTAGGATGATTCGTTTGTCTGTCCGTCTGCCACAGCCAATTTGCTCCGAATCTACTGGACCGATAAGTTTTATGGTACACATATAAACTTCTGTGAGTATAGAGTCAGTATTGGAATAACGGAGCAGATACCAAACAAAAAGAATTTGCACTTGTCCGACTTGAATTTGACTATATTTATAGACTTTAAACAGTAGTACCTGGATAATCCGGGTTTTTGTTTTTGGTTAACATTTTCTAAAAATTAAACCTTATTTATCGCCCCCGAAACCCCCTGCATACTAAATTTCATGGAAATCGTTGAAGCCGTTTCCGAGATCCAGATTATATTTACAAGAATTGCTCGTTTAAAGGTATAAGATAAAGGTATAGTTTTAATAAAACAGAAAGTCAAAGTGTTCGTTCGTAATATTTTTGTTTCATACAACACTATGCTAGAAAACTGCATTTTATCCCAAGACATCTTAGCATAACTTTATAATCAACAAACTTGCACACATGTCAGGCCATTGATAAAATTAAATCCAACAATCACTTAGGCGGGTTTCCGACGGAATATTTAGAACAATGGCTGCCCGTGGTGTTTGATGATGCGTTACGCAATCGCCCTCGCGGTGTGACGCCCGCCTTATTTTGTGAACAGGGTGTTTTTTTGTTGCGGAATTTGTTCGAAAGAGTCACTGTGGCCCTGGAACGGGAACGGCATCAGGAGGAACACGGATAGAATTAGTCAGTAAGAGTCTAACACTCCCTTCCGCTCCGCCCAGATAACTCTGGAAGGAGTCATTTGATGAAAAAGGGTGGTCGTCTTTTTCGCATTTTTTTTTTGAAGTGCATCACGTTGCGCTTTTCAGAATAGTGAACGAAACTGCCGGTCGATTATGTAAACATGTTGAAGTGAAAGCTTGGATAAAGTGATTACGAGGTGAGCTGTCAATCCATATAATCAAGATGGAATGACAGCTCACCTCATGATCACTTCACCCAAGCCTTGTTTAAAGAATCGACCGGCTGAACCGCCACGTTTCACCCTCAGGTCGCTTAGCTACAGTTGTCATCAGCTGTCATTCTGACCAGCCTGCAGCTTCGCTAGCCCTAGTATAGATTTCGAAAAAAAAGTAGCCTTTAACAATCTCTAGCTATCCCTGTACTAATATTTATCAAAATCGAGTCACTGACTCGATTTTGATAAATTCACATTGCCTTAATTTGAAAAAATAAGGCGTGAAAGCATAACAAACGAACAAACACACTTTCGCATTTATTATTAGTCAGGATTTCTGTTGTACTAAATCATATAAGTTTTCACATACTTCGTACGGTTATAAGCATCATCATAGCTGGCCGAAAGACGCCCACGGCTGGACATAAACCTCCCCCAAGTGTCGCCACAAGGACCAGTCCCGTGCATCTCGCTGCCTGCGGCTACCTGTGACCCTCACCAGGTCATCGGTCCATGTTGTGGGAGGCCTTCCAACGCCACGTCTTCCGGTACACGGTCGGCACTCCAGAACTTTTCAGCCCATCTGTTCTGCGAGCAATGTGCCCTGCCCACTGCCACTTCAGTTTGGCGATTCTTCAGGCTATGTCTGTAACCATGGTCCTCTTGCGGATATCATCTTTCCTGATTCGATCACGCAAGGAAACTCCGAGCATTGCTTTCTGCGTTGCCCTTTGGGTGACTGCCTTCTGATGAGGCCCATTGTGTGCGATCACGTTTCGGTTCCATAAGTCACCATTGGCAACGCGCACTGGTCATAGACTTTCGTCTTGAGACACTGTGATATGTGAGACGAGAAGATACATAATAATATATTCTTCATGTGTAATGCCATGAATGTTTGTAATGAAGAAGATGAAAACAAATACGGGTGTTTTTGTTTCTTGTCTTGTTAAGCAAGATGCATTTGCTTGAATATCTTACTTTTAAGAACATTTAGATTTTTTTTAATTTGTGGTTGATTTATTTTATTCTCTTGTTCGGCTGGATTACCGAGGCATTTAAAGTATGTATTTTAAGTACCTTATATTCCCTAATAAGACTACTTCCGTATTCACTTTGTATTTAATTTCTAATAAGATGCGAGAGGAGGACACGATAAAAACGTAATCATCTACTTAACTTCTCAGTTATATACCGCGTCGATGTTTTCATTTTTTTTTATTTACACGTCTTGGAACCGTGGCTTTTAGTCAAGTAAGGAAACTAATAAAATTCAATGCACGCTGCACGACCGTTCTATGATACATTTTACAAAGTTTTTGCCACTTTTATAAACTAATGGAGTTATTTACCATATTTTAAAATAATAATAAATAAGGAAGCTGTGTGTGTTATTTTAATAGCATGATTTGCATAGCATTAAGGCTCATTTGCACGCTAGTTTGTGTTTTATAACTTGGAGATTTATTAAATGTTTTTTTCTTTTAAAAAAGTAATTAAAAGTAATTATTTTGTTGTTATTATTTTTATGAAATAGGAGTGGTTTCGGTAGGCTCAATTTATTGATTGATGTTCTATTAGTTCTTTAAATTGGCATAATTTTAAGAAATTTAATTTTTAGATAGCTGTTAATAACTGCTTGAGGAAACATCCTAATCCTCACAAATATTATAAACGCGAAAATGAGTTTGTTTGTTTATTTATTGTTTTTTTTTTGTTACCTCTTCAAGGCTTAATAATAATAATAATATATCTTTACACATAAAACCATCCTCCTATTTTTACAATGCAACTAAATGCAATCAAGAAATTTAGCATCTATTTATTAAGCCACCAAAATAAAAACCAACAAAAAACCCTTCCATTTCTAAAATAACTGCATGAAAGCATTTAGCCAGAAAGCAAAGAAAAAATAATCCCGTCAGCAAGCAAAGAAAAAATAATCCCGTCAGCAAACTCCACAGAAAGCAACCCCCTGTACACTCGTCATATTTCTAAGTAATTTTCTTGAAAGGGAAGCAGTGCTTATTTTGTTTATTCATTTGTAAAATAGATTTTCGGTCGGTGGGCTCTCACGTTCGCTGATTCCGTTCCTACCAGCACTTTGGGACAATTGCTTTTCGATTCAGCCGTTTCGTGTGTGATTTTATAGACAACTAGCTGTTTTACTAAGAGATATTTATCATTACAAACTTGACCTTACAGATTTGATGCGACTGCAGTCCGACTCGAACAGAGTGATCAGAGCCCGCGGCTCAACTTGGTTAAGCTCCTGAATCACTGCCAGGGTTGCGGAATATGCTCGAAAGAGTCACCGCGGAACGCAAAGGGCATTAGGAGAAACACGGATGGGGTTTAGTCAGTAACAATCTGACAATCCCTTCTGCTCCGCCCAGAGCGGAAGGAGTCATTTGATGATTTCACATTCATAAAAAAAATTGTCTGCTGTATCACTTTTAACGATTCCTCTGATTGCTGCTACCAAACTGGGCACAAATTGGTCAGTCAGAAACTCTCTGACTTTACCAGGTTTACACAGCTCGCTTCATCACGAAAAAGTTTATGCGTGTAAAGATGATATAAACCTAGTGACTGACGAAACTACGTCACCCGCCATTTAATCAAAAATTTAACATCTCAACAAAACGCTAGCACATAAACCGTATATTATACGTTAATAAAACTCTCAACAGACGAAAGAATTACGTAATTTAGTTTAATTAAAATCGTTTGACGCCATGTTAGGGTACTACTTGATTAACTTGACGTTTCGGGGAGAATCGTAAAAAGTCGGCGGAAATGACGAACGCATCGGGCTTAGGGGGCAGATAGACTGGGGAACTGACGTGGAATAAAAGAAGAGGAACGAATGGAATAGAATGACTTTTGAAGAAGGTATTTACAAAACAGAATATTATAATTAAATAGAAACATAGGAAAAAAGGCTGACAAGCTAAAATGGGATTGGGCGGGTCACGTCAGCCGCATGCACAGTAACCGCTGGGCAATAGTCTCCACTAAGGCGTGCCTGAGGATGGGCGGCACCGCCAAGGTCGGCCTAGGAAGAGGTAGCGAAACGACCTAGACGCCTTCTACGAGGATTGGCTCGGCAAAAACATCTGAAAGGTGTTGGGGGAGGCCTTTGATCTGTAATGGGACAGTACAGTCTGAAATAAAAAATAACAGTCACGACACAGTTCCATATACCGCAAATAACTATTTACTTTTTCAAGTTTTTATTGTTCTGGTTATGCTCGACGTCCGTATGTCGCTACTAGGATCCAGCAGAATACCAGCTTCAGGTATGCATACCTGGCAAATGCTGAGCTGGACTTAGAGGCACACATCGCCAATTGGTTGTTCCGTGTTCACATACACTTATTCAGCATAAAATTTATTTTTTTATACTTATTTTTTTTGGTCTTATGATTTATCTATATGTACTTATTTATGTTCTGTTTTCTATTCTTGTACCAAATAAATGTGTTTTCTAACCTAATCATCCTATTTTGCATCTCAGTCGCAGTCTGTACAAATAAGTAGAGTTGGATCTCGGATTTGATACCGCCATTTTGTTTTATACAATGTTCATGGACAATTTCATAATGATTTTCTTACAGAGCCGCTATGGCAGTGTCATTCAAACGACGAACGATCTTTGTAACATTTTACGTTGGGTACAAAAAACTTAAATGTAACAAAACAAACAAAATAAAGTCTTCAATCTTTCTTATATATATATATATAAGAAAGATTGAGATATATTTCTTTCTATATGCAATGCGCATCAGTAATAACCTCATTAACTTGATTATAATTTGTGATCAACGAAAATCAACCAAACTTTACTTATTATAAACTCTAAAATTATTAACTATTGACCAACTCCACAGCTCCCTTTTCTCGAATCATCCCAAAAAATTTAAAACTTCAAAAAATTCTTAAAGAAACCATCCATCATTACCTCAAAAATAACCAGAAGAGAAATAAGGTTCCTTGGGACGCGGATAAAACCCGCACCGTTATCGCGTCGCCTTGATTCGCTGGCTTTTACGAGCGAACTTACCTTATCAAGTGTGTACACTCCCTAAATTTATATTAGGAACAGTGTCAAAACATTTTCTTGACGTTTTACGAGGTTTTTAAATGAGAAACGGGGTTCCACTAGAGGTCGTCATTTTATTTTTTACAGTTAGGTTCCTGATGCATGAACCCCTTGCTTGCTATCAGGTTGAACAGTTTTATTTTGTCATTAAGATCGGTAAGAAAAAAACTTAAAAATAAACTTTATATTTTCACCAAGTGCAACCAAATTTCGTGCCATGATTATCTCTATTTATTCCAAGTTGCCTGGAAGAGATCGCGAAATACGATGAGGCGGTCAATGGGATGTTTTTTTTTTAAAGTTTAAGGTATTCTTTATTTATTCTTTATCTTGGTGTACAACAAAGAGTATATTAATATACATTAATAAACAAGAACAGAGACGGCATGGTGTTCGAGTTCGAATGAATTTGACGGGGTAGCAAGTGGCGCCACCCCTATGTTTGTTACAGATTTACTTTAATCACCGAAATCATGGCTCCGTGGCTACTGATTGTCGCGTATATGGTAACTGGTAGATTGTAAACACGCCCACGACAAGCTGCTATGTTTCCGGCAATACCTAAATGATGAAGCTGCTGAACTTCTTATACGAAGACCACTTTTAAGAGACAAGCTACCTCTAAGCTATCATCCACAATCGATTACACAGAACAACATAACCAGAAACCAAAATATTCGTAAATAAAATACACAAAACATTTTGGGAACACATTCATTGTGCGCACAGCTAAGGAGTGGAATTCCCTGCCCGAGTCTATGTTTCCTGATGGCTACAACCTGGGAGTCTGTAAGTCAAGAGTGAAAAGGTTACTTCTAGGCAAGCGTGCTCCATCTTCGACCAAATCATCGCTTACTATCAGGTGAGATAATGCACAAAGCGTGCCTATCAATAGTAAGAAATAAATAAAAAAATACAATACTTACACAGAACCCACAAAAAAATACACAGTTCAAAGTCCCGACGTTTTTTAAACAAACACCTATTCTGCAGACCTAAAGTTTGAGTTGCCAAATTAAGTTGCAACCTACTTACGTCTTTATTAGCCGGTTTATACACCTCGTAGGGATTGACAAAGTTTTTCTTGAAATACAGACCCATAAGACTGAGATTGCTCATCACTATATTGCTGTTCAGCCAACTTTTGGACTAGTGCAAATAGGGTTGAATTTTACGTGTTTTAAGTTCAAATTTATTTTGCAAAACTCTTGAAGTAATAAGCTTAATACTTGGTCTAAATAATGATAAAATGCTTTGTGCGTTGATTTCGTTATGGTGCTCAGTATTCTCATTACTTTTTACATATTTCACGTCGGGTAAGGCTTAGCAAAATTCTCGCTTGTAATGGAACTACCTTGTACGGTTTTGGGGAGGTCTTCAACGGAATTGAAGTGAGTTTCCTTGTTACTCGGTTTTCAGTTTAATAATAATATTTGTAGCGGTATTCTGGGAGGAATTTCCACGTATTTTGGGAAATGGCTTGGGTGTGTTGAAGATTTTTGCTGCATAATACTTTTGAAAACTTTGTTATTCGTTCAAAATCTAAAAGATATTGATGGTATATGGGTTCTTTGCCTTAAACTTAATTTCACGTTTCTAGAGGTAATCTCCGCATAAGAACTCTTTCAATACAAACTCTTTATTTTTACTTATGCTGTTAAAATATTCCAAATAAAAAGTTCTATAATGTTTTAAAATGCTGGCCACTTATAATCTCATTTTTTTCTAGAACGCTAGGACGTATTGATTTATTCTTTTTGCGAATTTGCTGCCAATGCTGGCTTTGTTTTTGAAAATGCGTTTATTTTGCTGAAAATCCAAATGTTTCATGTTGATTTTACTAAAAACATACATATTTTAAATACTAATCTAACTATTTACCCTTGAAATGAAAATAAAAACAGTTGGAAATTGAAAAAATCTTGGATAAACTTTGACTAAACGAGGCCTTATCCAAGATTTGTGATTATCGGGTAAGTTATTTAAATGTTTTATTCAGAACAGTTTGTGGTCAAAACCCTTGGGTCATCGAAGATACGCCGTTCAGTCGGTCACTGGATCCGAGTTTGTTTTTAAGAGAAATTTCTAAGCGGTTGGTTGAAACTTCCCGTGATTTAATAGAATAATGATTTTTCCAAAGCTGTCTTTGGGTCGACATCGACAGCGATGTGAAGGAATATTTCGTTGTCATCTTTAATTTTGTTGTCTCGTTTATTGATTAATGGTGTGAAAAAGGCATGTATTTGAAAATATCATACAGATAAAAAAATCTTATAGAAAATAGCAATCATTTAATTTTATCAACACGCCAGTTCACGCTAGTCCTGTATCTCCAATAGCGTCTATGGTAGATGGTATACCAAGTGTCACAGACTAAATATTAGCAACCAAAACATTTCCACAGCCACTAAAATCTCGCATGAAGCCATTAAAAGAATCTTCACACCTAAAATCAATACTTACACAAATGCCAGTGGCCCGTTCACGAGTCGCCGAACGAAGCTGGTTAGAAATAAATTGCTGAAGCCGAAATCTATTATTATGTTAAAGAGGTAGCCAGAGCGCTGCACTTTTTGTGCGCCTCCCTCGGTTATAAACATGCCGCCGTGTCGCTTTTGCGTTGTCCTTTGTAAATGACACAGTGTAGGAATTGTTGGAGGATGTTGCAGTTGGTCGAGAAATATTTATTGGGTTTTGGTCTATTCTATGTACCTATATCTATGTCGAAAATTGCTTCTGATTGAAAAGAGAGGTAAAAGAGTAAATTGTAGGGAATGCTGAAGAAGTTTGTCGAGAATAATTGTTGATTTTTAGTCTTGCATGGGAAAAAGAATATAATTTATTGTTTTTGTCTTGTAAGCTATAAAAATGAAATCGTTTAATAATTTGGGAAATGTTTGAAAAATATTGTTATTTTTTCGTCTTGCATGGAAGCTAAACTTGAAAATCTTGCAGGTTTCTGATGGGGTTGCATGGTTCTTGTCTTGCTTGTTAGTCTTGCATGGGAAAAAGAATATAATTTACCTATTGTTTTTGTCTTGCAAGCTATAAAAATGAAATCGTTTAAAAATTTGGGAAATGTTTGAAAAATATTGTTATTTTTTCGTCTTGCATGGAAGCTAAACTTGAAAATCTTGCAGGTTTCTGATGGGGTTGCATGGTTCTTGTCTTGCTTGTTAGTCTTGCATGGGAATAAATATATTTGTTTTTTTTGTCTTGCAAGCTAAAAATGAAATCGTTTAAAAATTTGGGAAATGTTTGAAAAATATTGTTATTTTTTCGTCTTGCATGGAAGCTAAACTTGAAAATCTTGCAGGTTTCTGATAGGGTTGCATGGTTCTTGTCTTGCTTGTTAGTCTTGCATGGGAAAAAAATATAATTGTTTTTTTTGTCTTGCAAGCTAAAAATGAAATCGTTTAAAAATTTGGGAAATGTTTGAAAAATATTGTTATTTTTTCGTCTTGCATGGAAGCTAAACTTGAAAATCTTGCAGGTTTCTGATAGGGTTGCATGGTTCTTGTCTTGCTTGTTAGTCTTGCATGGGAAAAAATATAATTGTTTTTTTTTGTCTTGCAAGCTAAAAATGAAATCGTTTACAAGTTTGGGAAATGTTTGAAAAATATTGTTATTTTTAGGTCTTGCATGGAAGCTAAACTTGAAAATCTTGCAGGTTTCTGATGGGGTTGCATGGTTCTTGTCTAGCTTGCTAGTTATTGGTATATCTATTCATTATTAGAAGTCTATTTGCTCTTATTTAATATTGAATTAGTTAAAATGAAATATGTTAACCAGGAGCACGAATAGTTTATTTGCAAAATGAGAGTTTTGTAAATAATTAATTAACAAGTACAAATACTAACATTTATTTATATAGATTGTAATTAATAAATGTTAGTCTTGTAATATGAATATTTGAAATATTAATCATGTCTATGGAAAAGTTTAGTTACTGTTATTTGGTTTAAATATTCTTGATTGGCAGATTTTCATTCAAATTAACTACGGCGAATTTGAATTTACTATTAATTACAAATCAGTATTTAAACTAAAATTGATTAGTTTAAATACTGATTTGTAAACCGTTTGTGGTTAGGATTCGATTATGAATAACCCTGAAAATGTTTAGTGTCACAAAGGTAAAAAAACTACTCTCCAAATAAAAAAAATGTTGTACTGTGTTCTGCCACATTTGCTACACTGGAACAGCTGAAGAATTCTCGTTACGGTATTCGAGATAAAGTTAAAATATTATCGTACGGTATCGAGGCGGGTTGCATCCAGCGCGAATAAATGTACTAATACATTTTGAGAACAACAGTTCAATTTCCTCACTGTACATTCGGACGTATCGTCTCAGGGATGCGGGGAAATGCAACGAATTGTTTCTTTGATTTATCTGTTTGGCGAATTGAATAGTCGGAATTATTTGGTCGGAGGTGGGAATTGTGGGAAAAATTGTTTGTTGGTACGTTTATTAAAGGAGTAAACAAAAAAAAATAAGGAATGGAATGAAGGAATTTCTTTGGATGTATTTCCATAAAGGGTAATTGATTTTTGTGTTGTTTTTCTTGTAAATACTAATACGTAAGAATTAAATTATTTTCTTTTCTTGAATCTTATAAAAGGTTTTGTAGACCCAGTTTTTTTTTTAATATGCGCATAAACAAACCGTAGCGGTAGTAGCTTTAGTCATTTTAAACCAGTCAACATTTGAGAAATGCAGAGACTAATAGTGGTCGGTATATTTGGCACATAACAAAAATACATTTCATGGTAATTTGAAATGATATGAAAATGTGATTCCAACTACGAAGCGTTTCATTGAATCGTCACATATTCATTCAATTTATAATACTTAATAAGACTTTAATATTAGTAATCAACAAATTCCCGGAATTGGTTCTTGAAAAGCGAGCCATGCCACTGTCGATAATTTGCTAGAATTGACAAGTACGTACCTCTTCATATCAAGCCGTAATTGCCAGACATGAATTGTCGTGTTCCAGTATGGAAATAATATTTCTCGGGTTTACTTTTTGAAAGAGGTGAAATATATGCAGGTTAATTCAAGTTTATTTTATCAATAACTTTTGACAGACTCGAGCTTGAAAACCTGTGTAACTTTAGCATTAAATAAGGGTTTTACACGTTTTTAATTAAATTCTCATTTAATTCGGAATTTGGTCTTCTGTTGCAGCAGTAATGTTAGTATGTATTTGTAGTTAGGTTAGTAGTACGAGTGTTTGGTATTAGTCAAAGAAAACCATGAAACTATTTTGAAAAGTTAACATTACAAAATCCTTGTCGTCTCTCTGTTCGGTATGGGCAGCAAATAAAATTAGTTAAAAGATTCATTCGTTTGCCCAATTATATCACGTTTTGTTAGTCAGTCAAAGCGTCAACATATAAATTTGAGTTTCAACCATCGTAGTGTTTTTTAACCGACTTCAAAAAAAGGAGGAGGTTCATCCAAGTAAAAGAAATTGCGTGTTTTGCTTTCCTGTGACATTCCAGTGGTGTTGTTTGGTGTGGGGTACCATATAAAAGTGTAAAATAAAAAAACTTTTTTCAAAAAAGTGCAACCGACTTCCAAATAACAAAAAAAAAACACTACAAAGTATTAAATAACTTTAATTACGGAAATCGGTGTTAAAATACGAAGAAATAACCAAAATCACTGACTTCCAAAATTAAAGTTATTTTATAGTTGTAGTGTTTCTTTTTATTTGAAAGTCGGTTGTATCTTTTTGTAAAAAATTGTAATTCTTCCTAATTGTGTAGAAACTGAAGTAACACACACAAGAGGTTTGATATCCAAACCTAAAACAACACCAACACACCTAAATTCAAACTGTAAAATTCAAATTCTTGGAACAATAGAATTCCTTTTCTCCCCGAAGATACCCGGGTATCCCTACCCGGTATTTAAACGGATATATCCTGCGAATGTTACGTCTTGTGGACGATATTAGAATGTCCGGGTCGGTTTTAAAGATCAGTCTTCGAGGATGCAGGATTTTCTTTACTTGGTTGCGTTACATGGCTTTGTGCAGGCTCCTTTTATTTATTTCTCTCGCACTGTTTCAAGATGCATATTGAAGGAAATGGAGTTCTCAAGGATAACTTTAATTTATTGTTTTACAAAAGTGCTGTTGCTTATTTTTAGGTATTTATGTATTGGTTTGCAAATGGGTCGAGGTTTACATATTAAGAACGTGTCAATACCTAATTGAATGCCTGACAGATTTTGGAAAGAAATTAACAAATAGTCAACTTCAAATTTTATTCAGAAATCGGAGGAGAAATCTTGATATCTTCGGAGGAGAATTTTGGCACAGAGATAAATGGCCTTCTTTCTTAGGAAAATCTGTATAAACGCGAACGAAGCCAGGGGCAAGAGGTAGCGCTGAATAAAAAATAAATATATATATATATATATTTCAGGCATAGTCCATAATATCACATAATACAATTTAAAATTACACCTAAAATAAATACAATAGAATAAGATATGGCATATCAAATTAAACCAACTCACAAATACATAACTGATGTAGTTTGTGCTGGACATAGGCCCCATTCACGTAAGTGTCGCTTAGTTCTCAAACCGTAATGACTTTGAAATGTATACCGTTGTACTAACCCCTACGTCACTGCATGTCTCCGCGAACGCTGTAAAGCCTAAACAGTAAACAGTATCTATTTCACAATCGAACTGGTCTATGTTCGTGGAAGACTCATTATTCACCGATTAATTGAGATTGTAATTATATACATGAGAATTGATCTTGTTTTGTCTATGTTGAGTATCAAAAAGTAATATGCTGTCGCGCAGGTTTGCTTGAACAAGTAAACATTACGCTTTTTAAAGCCTACTGCCAAACTTTTTATACGAGTAGCCTGTGGATCGGCTATACTCAAAGTTCGATCAATGCCTTTGCACCTACCACAGTATAGTCTTAATAACCCAAAGGTTGACTGGTAGAGAATGCCTTGATGCATTAAGTCCGCCCATGTACCACTATTGTACATAAAGTTTAAATAAATAAATAAATAATAATGGATTCAGGATGCTGCTGGAACTGCCCCGTTTTTGTAGCGCTTCTGGTATGTTTGTGGAGGCTCGCGTTGCTGGCTTCCATGCTATAACGCGCAAGCGAACCGCCTGGGATACTGAGCAGACTGCGGGGCAGCACCAACAGTATTCTTCTAGTAATTGCGGAGAAATATGACTCGGCAGTCATGAGGGCTTTCCTTCGGATTCTGATCGGATATTGTACCAATCTAGCCTGAACTAGAGCGAAGGGTTTCATGACCATCACTGCTTCTAAGGATATTTCTTGTAACTAACAAATTGTGGACACTGTCAGAATAAATAAATTTATTATTATTAGTAGTTAAATATAGGTTCCGTTTTGAAAATGAACTAAAATGATTTGTCCCTTCAAACGGGTTGGACTGAACGTCTGGTTTTGATTTTTGCATAGAAGCTTTTTTTAGAATGACACGTTATGTTCCTTGCTTAGTTTAAATACTCATCAGCAGGTTCTTTTATTGATAGAACCTGTTAATCAGTATCGAAACTAATCATATAACGACTTCGATAAATATAGACGTAATCATTCGTGAATTGTTTTAAGCGAATCTTCTTTAGCATTATCGTTTATCTCATTAGAAATCTAGAAATGTCTCGGACAAAAAACGATACCTAATTCCATCCAGATTCAAACTGCATTGCGTCCCTTTAATAAAAACTTAATACTTCAAACACCAGACGCCATTTCCCACCGGTCGACGGTCCTACAAATTAAATCTAATCAAAAGGCATCCATCTCTTTTTATGACTGCAGTAAACTTTGAAATCCGAGCCATTGGAACTAAAAAGACGTAAAATAGCGTCCGAATCCGGCTGATATAGGATTAGGATAGAGGTCGCAGGAATCAGGTGGAGTGGACTCGTTATGGGGTCAGCAGAGACGTAGCTGAAAAAGGAGAGGAGTATTTGAAGTCATAAAAGAAAATTCTGGACCTTGTATTATGTAATGTTTTTCGTTCTTATTGATATGTTAAATGTCTATTGAATTGTAGGGACAATTATTGATTGACACTTCTTCCGTTTTTCTTGTAATAAAAGAGAGTTCAGATATAAAAGTATGGGAACCATATACGTCTAGCGTAGCGTAGTACAGAATTTTGATAGGATGCCAGGCCAGTTTATGCTTGAAGATACGTATGGTCTACTATCGAGTGTGTGGTGTGTGAAGTTAGTAATAATAGATCCTTTATTTCAGGCAACTAAGGTCCATAAAACAAAATACATATATGGGTACAAAAACAATAACTAACTATAAACTAATACATATTTGATAAACAAAACTTAAAAACTACTGCACACGAAGTGACGGCGTCGTGTTACGCTGCGAAGTGTCGCGTAGCCGGTCGCGGAAACGCCGATACAGCACACCATTCGGCCAAAACTCTTCCTCGAGGAAGGTCACCAAATGATCGAGTCGGAACGCGCACCACGAACGACTTTAAATCAGTGTTATGGCGCACTTCCAACTTCTCCACCCTCAAGGTACACCCGTATGTACTCTACGATGTCCTCAGTCTTCGTAGTGTGGTGCAAACGGGACACGTACAGCTGAGTCGTCGGTACTGCAGGACGTAGCAGCATGCCTTCTCCTGCGTGATTTGCGCCCTGGCTTGTCATCCTCTTCTTTTTCTGACTCTGATGACTCTTTACCCCCCTCTTTCTCTTGTGTGATTGAGACCATGGGATAACCCAATGTGCAAAGCTTCTCTTTGGCCTCCTGAAAGAGGCCACCCAGCTCAGCATGTCAATTAGAGGGGCATGTGACCTGGAATTTTTCACCCACCTGTCACTGATGTTTGGTATATGCTATGGCCGCATAATACACGTCTGGATAGTGAGTGAGGTAAGCGCGGGATGAGATCCAGGTTCTCTAACTCGGCTAAACTCGATGTGCGGGTCGTCTATCTTGGCGGTGGTTCATTTTTTTCTGAGATTGACTGCTTGATCGAGGACAGCGGAAATCTCCAGAGCCCTGCAGTGTGACTTGATGAACAGGTCCATGTATTGTATGGCTTTCAAGGAGGCAAAACCCTACACCAGTTTCACCTGGTTAATTACACACATCTCAGCTCCGGTCTTCTCTATACTAAGGAGACACGATCTACTATCTCGCCCAAGTATGTCCCTGACTGTCATCGCCTTCTGGAAGTCAATTTCTAACATGATAATGCTTATTTCCCGCAGCATAAGGGACTCCATCAGTACTTTGGGCAGCTGCTATCACTGCCTATTTACTACCTACCTTTAGAGTATGCTTCTCTTTTTTGAGTGGTATCACAAAGAAACGAGATAATGAAAAATAATCCACGATGTCTCAACAAATCAACCTGTCCTTCTTGAAGAATACCTTAAATAACTTCTTTGGCCAGGGTTGCAAAATTATTCTAAAGAGTTACCGCGGCCCTGAAAGGCAAAGGGCCATTTGGAGTAAAACGGGTATACCGGTTTCAGTCAGTAAGAGTCTGACTTCCGCTCAGGGTCAGCTTATACTGAATTTGAAGTGAAGTGTTTTATATTATCTATTTGGTTTAAATTAGTTGGTTTGCTCGCAAGAAGTGCTTTGAGTTTTATTTTTTTTTATAAAATGCAAATTTAATATCATACATTTCCTAAGTTACATGGCTACATCTCATTCCTCCAAATTCTATAGTTCTCGTTAAAATAAAACTTCATACACTATCCCACGGCCTCCCAAACGTTATTTTAGAAAATAATTAAATATTATGTTATGTCCCACCTCCTCCAAAAGCTATTAAGGTACAGTCAGTAGCAAAAATATGTTGCTTTATATTTTAAGTAGGATAGTTAATAATCCTACTAATATTTTAAATACGAAAATTAGTTAAGATGTATTTTTTTTTATTTGAGAAGAGTTTGCTCTTGACTCTAGTATAGGTCACAGATGGCAGAGACAAAATTGACGATGGAGCGAGCTTACGTAATGTATGATGTATGTATGCATTTATGTTTGATTCAGGACTAAATCTTCCCAAAGTGCTTAAAAATGTGACAAGCACTGAACTCCAGTTACTCCACGTATCATTGAAAATAAGGGTTTAAAACTTCCCGCCTCCAAGCTTTTAGATGGTATGGGTTTAAACTGATGTCTTGGGGCAGTAGACTTGAGCCGATTTACAGGCTAAGGATACCTGACAGACTTAGCTAAAAATACTCGGCGTTCTGGTCTAGATGGGTTTCTGTCTGAGAAGATTGAACTTATTAAGGAGTTGTCCATATCGTGGTTGGTCGAACTTTTTATTAATAACTAGTGTACGTCACGCGGTTTCACCCGTATGGTTCTCGTTCCAAGCCTTCGTGTGGAGCCAAGTTAGGCATCGATCACAAAATTACTGGTATAAATCGGCATTTGTTTCGATTGGAAGTAAACTCCAGATTCTTTATGAAAATCTAATTCATCACAAAAGATTTAGATGGTTTTTGACAACGAATCTATTTGGAGAAAATAAGATTTCTAATTTAGTGTTGGTAACATGAGACTTGGTTTTATGATGTATCGTGGGTGTCCCGTTACATTGTTGGTGCAGCCTTTTTGGTGTATAAGAGTGACATATAAATATTGTGAGTTTTATATTTAGAAACGGTTTTAGTTGTAGTAAATTTATTTGTGGAAAAGTTTATGAAATGAATAATTGGAATTATGATTTCACTAAGCTTTCTGCCAGCAGATCGCTCATGTGAACGTATGAAGTTATCCTAAGGGAACGTACTCTCAATATGAAAAATATTCAAAGTTCTTTTTAGGGTTCCGAACATCCGTAAACAACGGAAGCCTTTTAACAACTGAACATTTGGAATACTTTCTTACGTATCAAAATTTGACAGTCTATAATTTTTCGAAGTCATTCCGAGAAATTATGAACCGATATAAACTGACGACTGGTTGGCGACCAATCAATGTACGGTCTTACAATTTGACGAATTTCCTTTCTTAGTCAAGTAGTAGGGCACAGGAAGCATAGGGAGCCCTGATACGAATAGGTTAGGTTCAAATGGTACGCCATTCATGTTAGGTTTCGTAATTCGGCATTTATAATACATACTAGTACTACTGAATTTTTACCCTTCTACCACCACCCCTGTTTTTAATAGCGATATTAGTATTTTAATTCCAGTGGATTCGAGAATGGTTTAGATTCACGATTGGATCCGGCAGGTGGCGCTGCAATCGATTTCTTTAATTTTTCGTCACACATAAAGCAAACGTTCGGACAAGACAACGTCTGTCTGGACTGCTAGTAGACTATAAAATTTTGATGCGTTAACATTATTCCAAATGTTCAGTAGTCAATTTATGGAGACTTAACAATCTCCCAGGATATTTTATAATCTAACGGAGTTTACCATTTTCCGGTGTCATAAACATCGTGTGTAAAAGTTATAAGTAGGTAAAATTAAAACAATACATTTAAAATATAACATACAATACAAAAATACCATACTTATACAAACTAAATAATATTATAAGATAAATAATAATACAAACTTATAAATAGGTTTTATGTCAGTTTAAAGAATGTAGGTATTGTAGGTATGACTAAAATGACGGGCCATTGACCTTTGGCAGTGGGGTGATAGATGCAAGTGCATAATGATGCATATCCGTGGTGTACGTGCCAAAAGTAGTGTTGCTATCAAAAAGCCAGATGGGTCACTTTGGTTCAATTATCATGAACCAACCAATCTGCCAAATCTGTGTTTTCCCAATAATATTGAGTTCCACTTTGGTTCAATTATAACAACCCAACCGATTCGAATAGCGTTTTCCCAATAATATTATGTTTGGCTTCCGGTCTAGATGCAGCTGATTACAAGTATTTTATATAGATCGATTGCCATCCTGACCTCTACGACCCAGTAACTGGGTAACATCGTACTTCTTAGCAGGACTGGTGTCCGATTTTCTGTATTCTCAAAATCCGTTACGACTGGCAAAGATCTACAAATAACAGCCGGGGCTTAACGTGCTTTCCGAGTACCTTAAGATCTTTACCCATCCACTGACCGTCCTCGGCAAGCGTTGCTTAACCTTGAAGATCGACCCGTGAAATAATAAAACAGCCGTGTTATTATTTAGCCACGTGCTCCTCCGTCAGACCCATCACTTTCGCAACAAAAATGGTACAGATGGTTCACGGTATCATGATATTTTATATTTTTGCGTTAGGGAATTCCCACAAATTATCTGCTTCGGCGCGAGAAGCGAGATTATCCGGTGTCGATGTATTTTAAGTATACATTTTTGTTGTGCAATTTTTCTATTAAATTGTTACGTGTTGAGTCAAATATTCAAAACTATCATATCATTGATTGATATTGTGTTTGCAAAGTTGGTATGACAGTTGTTATCTAGGATGACATTGTGAATTTGTGAATTGATATAGCAAAAAATATGCTTTTATTAGACATTTTTGGCGTCAACACGATTTTATCTATATGCTGTGGCTGACCAAAATCAGTGCTAAAAAGAAAGAAAAGATGTTTATTGACCCAAAGCAATGACTTACTTACAAATAAATGAATTACTAATTTTATATGATCAATTATTAATTAATTGTTATAATTAATTCATTATATTAGTACATACAAATAAGATTAACATTTGGCTGCTAAAAAAAGGCAGACGCACGTCGTGCCTGTGCAAAAAGGCTCCCACTCAGCATGATGATGTGTCATGGCCGGACCCACAGCACGGCGCTGATTTTCAGTGGTCGTTTAAACGATAGATTGGTGTATCTTGGCTTTGTATTCTGAAAATAGGTAACAATCTGCCTGGCTTTTTCCCAACCATGTTGGGGTCAGCTTGACCTGACCTTCACAACCCAGTAACTACATAAAACGATACCCTCTGCCCAGACTGGTGTCTAAAAATAGGTAATATTGTTATGAAAATCTTCGTACTCTTTGGTCTATTACACAAAATTATATCTTACTAGCTGCTGCCCGCGGCTCCGACCGCATTAATGTTGAAAATAATCCCTAGGTGTAGGGAACATACTCCCGGGATAAACACTTTCCTTTGTCCTTTCCCGGCACTCAAACTATAGCCTATGATCCAGGGTGTCAGCTTCCTGCATATCAAATTTTATCGAAATTGGTCCAGCCGTTTGCGCGTTTAGAAGTAACACACACGCTTACACACACACGCTTACACACACACGCTTACACACACACACTCACACACACACTCACACACACACCCTCACTCAAACACACACTCACACACACACCCTCACTCAAACACACACTCACAAACATTTGCCTTTATTATATTAGTGTGATATAGTAAATGTCATGTTTTTCCTGAAACAACCCTCTATAATACTTTTTTATTATTTTCACCGAATGACGTTTTGAATAGCAAGCAGTTTAAAAAACTCCCTATCATGGATGAAGTAACTGGCACGTTTGCTAATTAGTGCTTTTGAGCAAAGTGGACCGAATTCGAGCGCGAAACTTCATTCATATGGGCCAGTTAAAGTTTTTCATGAAACACCTTTTTTGGCCCGTATTGAATCATGGCTTCCAATTACGATTTTTGAAACGTCGTTTCGTTGAAACTAATGCGTAGGTACTATGTAGGCTTGGTTTTAGGATATAATTTTTTATCTCTTCACATCTTAACGAATTTTAATTAAACTTGATACTCGGGTCAAAAGTCATTTATTCAAATTAGGCTGAGTGCCAGCACTTTTTGAACGTCAAAGTTCTACATAAAGACAGTCCCCCCAAAACGCCCGCCCGTCACCACTTCCTATTGTTTCAGCTGGGAAGAAGTGGCGCAACAAACTCCCCAGCAACACATCTGTCTGTTGAGCTAGAAGAACTAGCATTTATACAAAGGCATGCAAAGTATTCTAGACCATGTAGACCATTTAGACCTGTGTAATGGAAGATTAAGATGGAACACTGGAATAATTTTCGACTTTCACGTAGGAAAGTTATATAATCTCGCGAGTTTTATTATAAACTTACGGCCTGTGCAATTACCCGGTAACATATACAAATATTGTCAAAACGAATGTGACAGGTGATAGGTACCTCTGTTCGAAGACATTATCCATTGTGAATGTATTATAAAAACTTGTGGGTTTTTCCAACACGTTTTCCTCAAGATTTACTTACCTGGCAAAAAGTGTTACATATTCAACAAATATACATCTTGACACATACTTACACGTTTATATTTCGCTTTTTGCTCGTCTTTTAACTCTTGAGTTGTAAGTTCATCATCTCAATTTATTTCGTGGAGGACCATAAATAACTAAATGGTATTACTTTTTAATAATCTCCGAAGATGGTACAGATAAGATGGATTGGATTATGCCTACATCAAATTTATTTATTTTAAAATCCTTTTTTTTTTTTTTTTTTTTTAAGGATGGGAAATCATCAAATGACTTCTTCCGCTCTGGGTGGAGCGGAAGGGCGTGTCAGACTCTTACTGACTAAAACCCATCCGTGTTCCTTCTAAAGCCCTTTGCGTTCCAGGGCCGCGGTGACTCTTTCGAACAAATTCCGCAACCCTGGCAGGCTCTGGCCCTAGCGG
>NDFZ01005484.1:399045-417693 GCA_002192655.3 Mamestra configurata
ATATGGGTTTGCTCTTGACTCTAGTCTAGGTCATAGATGACAGAGACAAAGTCGACGATGGAGCGAGCTTACCCAGAAGAAGCCTGTTCACTCTAATTTTGAAGAGATTAGGGTTGTATGCGTTCGGAAACACAGACGCAGGCAGAGAGTTCCACTCCTTTGCTGTGCGCATTATAAAAGACGTTTGGAAACGTTTAGTGCGAATTGGTGGAATAGCAACAAGGTAGGGATGGTAACTTGCAGTGCGTCTAGATGTCCGATGGTAGAAGGGGGCCGGTGGGATGAGATCGTGGAGTTCCTGGACACTCTCCCCGAAGTACAATCTGTAGAAGACCGACAAGCAGGCAACCTTGCGGCGATGAGCCAAGCTGTGCAGCTTGGCATCCACCAGCCTTACGTCGCCAATGAGCCTTTTAGCTCTGTGTTCCACCGAGTCAAGCGCGGCAAGTTGGTATTTAGCTGAGCCATCCCAAAGGTGGCTGCAATACTCCATGCAGGATCGGACTTGTGCTTTGTAGAGGGTTAAAAGCTGTCCAGGCGTGAAGTATCGCTTCACTCTATTTAGGATGCCCAGCTTTTTGGCCGCAGTTTGGGCTTTGTGCTCAATGGTGGCACCAAAGTTGAGACTGGTTGTCAACTCCATGCCTAGGAGCTCGAGCCGATCGGTTACAGGAACAGAAGTACCCCGAAAAGTCGGAGTTAGGTCGAAACGACTCCTTTTCGCGGTAAAAAGGCATGCTTGTGTTTTGGTGGCGTTAAAAGAGACCAGATTGTCATCACCCCACTGGGAGACAAGACTTAAGGTCAAATTTGTCCGCTCTACCATGGCCTCTCTCAAGGAACGAACTTCTTCCCCGCTGGTTTTTGCGCTAGACAAGTATCTCTCTGAAACCGAACTGTCATCTGCATACCCAACAATACCAGGCTGAAGCAGGTCATTGATGTGCAGCAGGAAAAGAGTTGCAGAGAGAACAGACCCCTGAGGAACTCCGGCATTAATAGCCATGAGGTCAGAGAAGCAGCCGTCAACGACTACTCGGATCGACCGTTCACTAAGGAAGTCTGATATCCAGCTACAAAAATCAGCTGGGATGCCATAAGCAGGAAGCTTGCTGAGTAGACTTGCGTGCCACACCCTATCAAAGGCCTTCGAGATATCGAGCGATACAGCAAGTGCTTCGCCGTGTTTCTCGATGGCTTCGCCCCAGCAGTGCGTGACATACACAAGAAGATCGCCAGTTGACCGTCCCCGGCGAAAGCCATATTGACGGTCACTGAGGAGATCATTGTCTTCAAGGTAGGTCAGCAACTTACTGTTCAGTACCCTTTCCATAACCTTGCACAGAATGGAGGTAATGGCGATCGGTCGATAATGAGCAGGGTCTGCACGGTCGCCTTTTTTTGGCACAGGTTGTACATTCGCAAGCTTCCAGGATTTTGGCACCGTTCTTTTTTCAAGAGAGAGGCGGAACAAGCGTGTCAACACAGGAGACAGTTCAGGCGCACATTGCCTCAAAACTCTCGCTGAAATGCCGTCAGGCCCGCTGGCCTTGTTCACGTCTAGACTGCACAATACTCTTCGTACCTCTTTCATGTGAACTGCGATCTCCGACATCGAAGAGTCACAGTAACGAGGTACAGTTAGTGGTTGCTTGGAGCCAGCGTCCAGACGTGAATTGCTAGCAAAGAGAGATGCAAATAAATTTGCTTTCTCACTTGCAGAGTGGGCCAGCGACCCATCAGGTTTCAGCATTGGTGGTAAAGTGGGCCGACAAAAGTTCGTTTCAACCGCTTTCGAAAGGGACCAGAACAGTTTACTACCCGGAGGGTGCGATGCTAGTTTGGCCCCGATACGTCCAACATGGTCAAAACGTGCCCCACGTAGAACTTGCTTGCAGAACTTAGCGGCAGAATTAAAAGCTCTCTTCCTCGCGCGAACCCTGCGTGCTCTAACTTTTTGGTCGCGGGCCTTGACCCAAGCTTGGTAGGCAGACTCTTTTCGGGCCTCAGCGTGGGCGCACTCTGCATTATACCAAGGCCGGGTTTTGTGACCGAGCGGGATGTCGGAGAATGGAATGAAATATTCCATCCCCTGCCGAATCACGTCCACAATCATGTCGGCACAACAAGACGGGTCACCCGAGGAAAAGCACACATGCCGCCATGGATAAGACGCAAAAAAGTGCCGCATCTCATCCCAATCTGCTGACTCGTATCGCCATACTCGTCTCGTGCCTCTAGGGCTCTCATCTGGAGGAGAGCAGGTCGACACGGATTTCACCAGGCAGTGGTCAGATGTTCCCAGCGGGGCTGAGACCGATACTGAGTGACTGTTCGGATCAGTTGTCAGCAGAAGGTCCAAGCAATTGGGTGTATGGCCGTCAACATCCGGTACCCGTGTTGCCACATTCACCAGCTGGGTTAGATCTAGCGTTAAAGCAAACTTGCGCGCTTCTAACCCAGCATGGTCAGTTTTCTGGTACGGGAACAACCACTCTTTGTGGTGGGCGTTGAAGTCCCCCAGAAAAATGAGCTTCGCTGTTGGGTACCGTTGTTGGGCTACGTCAGTCGACTCCACGAGGAAATTGAACAGTGCTGTTGTCTCCTGGTCACCACTGTGCGATCGGTAAACGCCGATGTAGAGAAATTTCTCCACGCCAGTGTCCACAAGTAGCCATATGGCAGAAAAACCCGATTTCTCAAAGCAACGGAGACGACGACAACAAATGTCATCGCGGACGTACACACAGACCCCAGCCTGCTTCTTGAACTTGTGTTCAAGAGAGTAACCCGGGTAGTTGAGGTACGCCACGTCCAACGGGGTTGCTATCTTCGTCTCCGTCAGAAAAAACAGGTGCGGCTTCTCGGCCTCAAGGTGATGATGGACCGGATCGAGATTGGAGTGCAACCCCCTGATATTAGTGAGGTGCACTTTAAGTGGGAGGAAGTGCAGCCGTTGTTTACCCTTTTTTTTCTGTTTCACTTTTGTCATGTTATCGAGTAGTTGGGGGGAAAAGTCGAATTGTCGAGGCGCTGCTCAGTGAACCAAGTGGAACACTAGAGCTAATCCAACCTATGGGGAACTCATATGGAGACTGCGGGGACGCCCGAACCCCCCCGGATATGGCCACCGGGTCCTCCCATCCAGTCGCCGGCTGGCACGGTGGAGCATACCGGGATTTTTCGCGAGTTGGCGGGGCAGCCTTTGGCACGTGGCTGGCGTGCTACTTGGGCCCCCTACTGACTGCGGTCGGCCAACGGCTGGCACCGTGCTTCGGATCCCGCTACCCTCCAAAATGAGTTACCCGGCAAGTGTTGCCAAGAGACCAAGACCGGTTCTGAACAGCGCAACTGACAACTTCCTTCTCCCCCCAAAGGCACTGGCACTCCCACACACCGACGGAACACAGCAAGCTGCTTGGCGCCGGAATCCGGTGGGATGGTGGTCGCGAGCCAGGCGGCTCCTTGCGGAGCCTACCACCGCTTAGGTGAGATCGTTCAGCCGTACCACAGGCAAGCCTGTGGTGCCGTTGCCCGGGGTGGACCGCTAGGAGGTAGATCCCAAACCACCCCAAAAATCCTTCACGAATAACTCGCGTTCTACTCCGTTTCGAGCAGTAACTCTAATTCATTAACGATTAAGTAATATTATAAACTAATATTGTTTAAGTAAGCCAAAAAATGTGCATATCTTTGATAAAAGCCCCTAAACAAAAATAGATTAAAAAAAAAAAAATGTACTTTTCCGTTGCCTTGTGTGCCCTTCTCTGTGGATCCAATTTCGGTTAAAATTGCAGCATGTAGTGTTACTATATGCTGCAATTTTAACCGAAATTGGCTTGCAATGAGGATATATCACATTTAAAAGAAATATATTTTGTTTCCGGTGTAAATTTTTAAAGTTAAAATTTCCAGGTAGCTGTACGATGAGGCTGCCCATTTTGACAAGATTTTATTTAACTTGCAATTTTTGGGCGAAATCTGGCCACTCAAATTTTTTTTACACTTTTTGTTATAATTGTTCGTCTTGTGCTTGTTTTGAGGTGTTAAAAATGAGAGTTAGATGGATGGATGTTTGTTCACTTCGGATGGGCTGAACTGGTCTTGATGAAATTTGGCACAGGGATAGATAAGTTAAACGTGAGCGAAGCTTCTGACAGAAAACAGTATTCAATTCGGAAGTATTAAAAAGTGGTGCGAAGATAAGACTCGCATCACACACATTGCACACAGTACCACACATTACAGTACCACACATTACAGTACCACACATTACAGTACCACACATTACAGTACCACACATTACAGTACCACACATCACAGTACCACACATCACAGTACCACACATCACAGTACCACACATCACAGTACCACACATCACAGTACCACACATCACAGTACCACACATCACAGTACCACACATCACAGTACCACACATCACAGTACCACACATCACAGTACCACACATCACAGTACCACACATCACAGTACCACACATCACAGTACCACACATCACAGTACCACACATCACAGTACCACACATCACAGTACCACACATCACAGTACCACACATCACAGTACCACACATCACAGTACCACACATCACAGTACCACACATCACAGTACCACACATCACAGTACCACACATCACAGTACCACACATCACAGTACCACACATCACAGTACCACACATCACAGTACCACACATCACAGTACCACACATCACAGTACCACACATCACAGTACCACACATCACAGTACCACACATCACAGTACCACACATCACAGTACCACACATCACAGTACCACAGGAGGTATACAAACAAGCATACAAGCGTTTCGAAATAAATTTTTCAATCCATAACTTCCATATCGAGCCCAAAGCGCCAAATTATAAATTCCTCACAACGGCTGCCACATACAGAATCAAACCCTATTCTATTGAATTGGAAAGCTGTCATTCCCGACGCGGACTGAAACACTTCAGTTCAATTGTTCCAGAGTTTTTCTCAACGTTAGCTTCTTGAAGGCGTATTTCTCCATTTTCGCATGTAAAACAAAAATTTCCCGCATTTTCGTTTGGGTTCGCACCGAGTTGCTGGCGGTGACGGGATTTCGGTAGGGTGGCAATGATGTGAGTATTTTCAAAAGATGCATTTGGCGAAAACTCCGAAAAATTATTAAAATAAAAAAAATAACATCTCTTGGCAGAAATTGCAAGTCTTTTTTGCATTGCATTAAGGAAAGTGAAAGTCTAAGTCAATTCATTTATTTCAACTATATAGATCATTAAAAAGCACTTTTGAACGACCAATTTACAGTTTGAAATTAAAATATTAGTGACTACTGTCCATTCGCAAAAAGTAGATTCTTTTGGAGAAGAACGGACAAGAAACTCCATAGTGATCAATTGATTATATTATGTGAGCACAATGCATCCAACATAACACTAATATACAAATGACTCTTATATACAACAAAGCAATACCAGCCGAGGTAAATTAAATTTGTCTAGTAAGGGACATGGTACTCATATATTTACAAATTTTGCAACTGTTGATTTATATAATAAATATATAATTAACAACAATGGATCAGTGTGTGAGTCTTTACTGTCCTACTGAAAGGTAAGAGGGTGTATTTCCTACCCTTTTACCTTTCAGTAGGACGGTAAAGACTCACGATACTAATAGTTTATTTTTGAGTTTTATGAATTCTGTATTGGGGTTTTTATTTTTACTTTGAGTGACACACGAAGACTACCTTTGGTATTCAAAGAATGTAGAATGCTTAAATTAGTTTAAATAACGGCCACATAATTTAAAACTTTATAGCCATAGGCAATCAAGAACAAAATAAACTTTTCGCAATTAAATCACAGATAAACAAAACTAAAAGGTTAAAAAATACAACCGTTTAACTATGTCATCCATTACGCACACGCGATTAGGGAAACAACATTATTGTTAAAATGTTTTACAAGAAACACAACAAACTGATTCGAAATGCCACTATTAGGCTCAAAGCCAAGAATTTTCACTAGAGGCAGTCTAAACAATTTATTTTCTTCTCGTATTGTTTTATGAGTTATTAATAATGGTGGAACGACTCTATAATTATGGGTCGTTCCGTTAAAAGCTTAATGAATTTGCGAGATTTCTGTTTTTATTGCTCAAATTAAGTGTTATCCCAGTTCCTTGGGAATAAAAGAAACGTGGCGTGCCTGAGATGTTGTTTTTTTCGTGCCTTCGGAAGCAAATGATGAACATAAATTTTGTGGGTGATAGCTCGAAAATTGGGTTCTATTTGTACTGTATTGCAGTGGTGAATTGCTACTGGATTAAGTGCTACACTTTTAGTTTGTGTAATTATAATTGGAATAGCGTGAGTAAATCAATTAAAATATTGACGTAGCTTGTTTCTGGCTGATTCAGTAGGTATTTATTGCTGGGGACCAAAAAAGTAGTGTCAGTGAAAACGCTTCGCAAAATGAATGTAGTTAATTTCCAAACTTGCCACTAGCTGCTTTCATTGGTTGAATGAATTATAATCAACAGTCAATTATATATTTAACCTTACTAGCATTTAATTTTGTGACCTATCGATTTCCTTCCAGAAGTTTCTAAATTAATTTCTATTTTTGGTATGCTTGTTTTTGAATTTTGTAAAAAGAACAGTAGGCAGCTTAAAAGTCCTGGGCACCATACGACTTTGTCCCGAAAACTCCCAGCCTTTATAGTCCCTCTAGAATCGCCGGCGAATAGTTTCGCGTCTGTCAGCCGCGTTTGAAGGGGATTTATTATTTTTATTATTGTTTCGCACAAGGACTCCGGCTGCCTTATTTCTCTCCTTAAGTTATGACCGGCAAAAATAGAGAGAATTACCCAGACGTACGGTATTATTAAACCTTTTTGCTTCATCCTTGGCTTTTGTTGTTCCTGCAGTGGTGGAATTTATAAAGAAAGGTGATAATCCTCGGGATTTGAAGCAATCGTGTTTATATGGGTAAAGATTGGCGGTTTGGGGTCGTGTTTTGGGAACATTTCGAGCCCTGTGAAGCGTTTTATTTGTTTATTTGCAATAGTAGATACATAGAAAATATTGGTGATTTGAAATAGTGACTAATACCGTGTAAGCATAAAAAACTACAACAATACATATTTGGCATGAAAACACGTCACTGCAGAGCTAGATGATGGAGCGTTAGCTTTCTACCTTAACCCTTTTTATTGTAACAAAAATGATCCCATATTTAAAAATTCTCTATACTGAAAAAGTCCATCGTCCCTGCCAATTTAGCGTGACTTAATACTTGAAGTCTTAACCCTCCCGAACAAGTTGCCGACCAAACTCGGAAGCGACTTTATTAAAATTCAAACTAACTCAAACTTATTATTAGCCTTTGTAATTTTAAAGTCTTTTCGGACCGTTTTTTGTAAAATTGTAATGTTAAAGTTGTTCGTGTTTGGTTTGAAAGTTGTTGTATTTTTTTTTTGTAAAACTGAATGTTGATAGATTTTTTAAAGTGGCGAATGGAAGGTCATATAGCCGAAGTATTGGTGCTTTATTTAATAAGAGGATTATTGTTTTTGAATCCTAAATAATATTATGATTGCGGTAATCTTCTTGAGAAAACTAATATCCTAGTTTTTCTTAGCTGATGTAATCGTTTATTGCATCTTATTTTGATATTTTATAAACAGTCAAGTGACAATCTGAAAAAAAAAATATAAAAAATGGTTCTCAATGTTAAATCCCTCGAGCATCAAGACGCAGACGGCAAAAATATTCCTACCTTCGTCTCGCATTCTTTCACTTTTCGCAAATACTTGACTGTTTCATAGCCCAAGTAGTGGGTGGGTAGCTTCAGTGGAACACGAATCAAGTGGCTCGGCGCAGTGTGGGATCGCATAGTTGTACCTACCTGTCGAAGTAGACGGAACAATGAGGAAAAAATACTGGACTTAAAACTTGGTTTTTGTGTTGCGGGTTCCGTGTTAAGTCTGGTGTTATTTGTATTTTAATTTTAATTTGGTTGAAAGTAAAAATTGACATTTATTTATTTAACTTATGTGCAGTAGTGGTACTTAGGTCGCTTCAAGGCATTCTCTACAGAGAGAATACATAAAAGTTTTGCAAGATCGGTCAGAAAAATTTAGTCTTGTAAAATAATGTTTATGAATGTAATTTTTGAACTAAGCAAAAAATATTAAAAAAAAAAGTTTTACAAAAATTTTTTAGCTTATTGTTTTATTATATTATGTTTCAAATCTGTCGACCCAAAAATTAAAAATCCCAATCCTTACAACGAATTAAAATTAAATGCCGCAACGTACGGACCCCTGAAAAATGGTCCGGTACATAAATTGAAAATGCCTAAAATAACCGGCGCGCGACGAGATACCTCTGCGATAACTTGATGCGAACAATTTAGATAATTTTCTTTTAACAATATTTTCGTTGTCACAAAGGTTTTCATATTAGATTCTTTCTGAGAAACTCGAGGTTTTATCGATCTGATTTCTATTGATTTTAGCGAAGGTTGACATGTGAGTCTTGCAATTATACCGATTTGCATGGGTTGAAATTATGGAGGTTGGATGGAATTGATTGAATTTGAATATGGACTTCGCTGGAATATTTCCCCTTGTTTGTAATTATATAAAGCATTATATGATTAGTAGTTGAAAAGCTTCTACTTTATACAGCTATGATAATAGTGTCCTGTCATGAAATTTAATTTGTCGCAATATTTGCATTCGTCGCATCATTCTAGCTATTTCCATTGAAAATGTTGTCTCTTGTCAGATCTACTAAGCGTTTGTTGTTGTCAGATCTACTACGCGTTTGTTGTTGTCAGATCTACTACGCGTTTGTTCTTGTCAGATCTACTACGCGTTTGTTCTTGTCAGATCTACTACGCGTTTGTTCTTGTCAGATCTACTACGCGTTTGTTCTTGTCAGATCTACTACGCGTTTGTTCTTGTCAGATCTACTACGCGTTTGTTCTTGTCAGATCTACTACGCGTTTGTTCTTGTCAGATCTACTACGCGTTTGTTCTTGTCAGATCTACTACGCGTTTGTTCTTGTCAGATCTACTACGCGTTTGTTCTTGTCAGATCTACTACGCGTTTGTTCTTGTCAGATCTACTACGCGTTTGTTCTTGTCAGATCTACTACGCGTTTGTTCTTGTCAGATCTACTACGCGTTTGTTCTTGTCAGATCTACTACGCGTTTGTTCTTGTCAGATCTACTACGCGTTTGTTCTTGTCAGATCTACTACGCGTTTGTTCTTGTCAGATCTACTACGCGTTTGTTCTTGTCAGATCTACTACGCGTTTGTTCTTGTCAGATCTACTACGCGTTTGTTCTTGTCAGATCTACTACGCGTTTGTTCTTGTCAGATCTACTACGCGTTTGTTCTTGTCAGATCTACTACGCGTTTGTTCTTGTCAGATCTACTACGCGTTTGTTCTTGTCAGATCTACTACGCGTTTGTTCTTGTCAGATCTACTACGCGTTTGTTCTTGTCAGATCTACTACGCGTTTGTTCTTGTCAGATCTACTACGCTTTTGTTCTTGTCAGATCTACTACGCTTTTGTTCTTGTCAGATCTACTACGCTTTTGTTCTTGTCTAAAGCTACCATCATCATCATCATCATCTGCCTAGCCTTTTCCCAACTATATTGGGGTCGGCTTCCAGTCAAACCGTATTCAGCTGAATACCAGTATTTTACGTGGAGCGGCTGCCTACCAGACCTCCACAACCCATTAACCGGGTAACACGGTACTCCTTGGCAAAACTGGTGTCAAATTATCTGGCTGCTGACTATCCGTAACGACTGCCAAAGATCTTCAAACGACAGCCGGGACCAACGGCTTAACGTGCTTTCCGAGGCACGGAGGAGTCTGTGTGTAAAGATGGTCACCCATCCACAGGCCAACCTCGGCAAGCGTTGCTTAACCTTGAAGATCGACCCGTGCGGCTGTTATTATTTAGCCACACGAGCTCTTGTGTCTAAAGCTGCCAATGAGACATAATTGTCAAAAATAGCATGATTGTTACATTTTCGCAACTTTACTGGAGCAGAAAATGTATAAAGGAAATATGTATAAAGATAATATGTATAAAGATAATATGTATAAAGATAATATGTATAAAGATAATATGTATAAAGATAATATGTATAAAGATAATATGTATAAAGATAATATGTATAAAGATAATATGTATAAAGATAATATGTATAAAGATAATATGTATAAAGATAATATGTATAAAGATAATATGTATAAAGATAATATGTATAAAGATAATATGTATAAAGATAATATGTATAAAGATAATATGTATAAAGATAATATGTATAAAGATAATATGTATAAAGATAATATGTATAAAGATAATATGTATAAAGATAATATGTATAAAGATAATATGTATAAAGATAATATGTATAAAGATAATATGTATAAAGATAATATGTATAAAGATAATATGTATAAAGATAATATGTATAAAGATAATATGTATAAAGATAATATGTATAAAGATAATATGTATAAAGATAATATGTATAAAGATAATATGTATAAAGATAATATGTATAAAGATAATATGTAAACAATTGGTTTCTTGTTAAAATAATAGTTTTGAATTGGCCCATCCACGCACACTTTAGAAATTCACCCTGAATTATTAGCTTTTGCATATAATCATCTCCCCAACGAAAGAAAGAAAGAAAGAAATTTTATTTGCTCAAACATGTGTATACAAACAGAATTAAAATAATACATGCATACAAGATCTTATATAAGAGTGGCTTACGACATGTCTGCCATGTCTCATGGCGAGCAAATATCTTAGGTATAATTATTATTAATTAATCAAGGTTTTTTAAACTTTACACTTCTACATCACTTGCGGTTTACATTCAATGATCACGGTTTACATACTCTCGGGATAAAAACTACCCTATGTCCTTTTCCGGGACTCAAACAATCTCTATTTCAAGTTTCATCTAAATCGGTCCAGCCGTTTGCGCGTGAATAAGTAACAAGCATACACACACTCACAAACATACACACACTCACAAACTTTCGCCTTTATGATATTAAGTGATAAGTGTGAAGTGTGATGTGTGATTTATTCCCATCTTTCTCTTATCAAAATTCATCAAAATCAGTTACTCACTTTCGCCTGTATAATATTAGTTAGGATATTCCAGATCCTACCGCTAAAGGCCTGCTTGGCCATTGTACACTTAGTACGCTAAACAGCTCCGCTCTAAATCAAATAGCTCCGCTCTAAATCAAATAGCTCAAAGACACTCAAATAGGAAACCATTGCAAATATATTCGGGCCACGAAACAGGCGATCGTTCAGGGGACTGTTCGTCGCGTAATTTTGCTTTATGACGTCATTTCGCGTAATCCCGCTGCGAATTTTACGCGTCGTTTGCGCGAATCAGTCTCAGAGTTCGCGTAATGTTACGTGGGATTAATAATTTTCTAGTTTACGTGGTGAGAAGTGGTAATTGCCGCTTTTGACGGCTGTTTATTTTGTTTTGTTTGTTGTTGTTGTTCGGATTGTTTGTGGAGATTGTCGAACTTTTGTCTTGCTATGTAGTCAGTATAGAAATAAATTCGTAAAATAAATAACAATGAGTATTTTTGGTTATGAATGAGTAAACGTCAAACTATTAGTTATTTAATGCCATGCTCGATGGACAGTTTTGGTTGTATTTATGTTGGGTAAATTAAAAATATTTGTCTTAGTTTTTGATGTTGCTGCAACGGCTTGTCAAATTATTTTAAGTAAATTAAAAATTACAGTTTTTGATGTCGCTACAATGGCTTCTCAAACTAGGCCCGTACACATTCACGAAGAAAAAATGCTTGAATTTCAGCAAATTTTCAAAACCTCACTTCGTGTTTTTTCCCTGCCAACTTTCCCCGCCTTCGTTGTCAAGACCGTCAGTGTCATGTCACAAGATTTAAATAAGAGGAGACGTTAAACAGTATGACAGCACAATAAACTCACAATGTAAACAGATTACAATAGTGGTGTACATGCAGACATACTTTCCGTTGTCCTTCGCACTGGTTCAATGTACGATACTGACTTGCTACCGCGAGGTTTAAGGTGGGCGATGAAGCGGGTGGATATTTATAGAAAAAGAAATAATATTCTTGTCATTATAATTGTGTTGCCTAAATTAGAGTGGTGTGAAATTGGAAAATGCAAAAAAATAATAATAGGGATATCTTAAAAAGCCTTCACGATTACCTCAGCATTTTTAAAAGCTAGTTTTTAAAGCTAGGATCATGATTCTCTTGTTAAGATGAGTTTGTTGTTCAGTTGCCAATAATATAAGTGAGATTGTTGTTCTGTTGCTGCCAATAATATAAGTGTGATTGTTGTTATGTTGCCAATAATAGAAGTGAGATTGTTCTTCTGTTAGTCTCACGTTTATTCTGGACAAATTTTCGATGAAGATATAGAAGTCCGTATTAGAAAAAAAAAAAACCTTTACAACTTAGTTCCTAACTACAGTCAAGGCTCTTGTTTGCTTGGTTTTACAGCTTTCCTGCAATGTTCAAATATTTATAGTGCAAGTATCTACTTATTGCACAAGCAACTTTATTATAATCTCTCGCAACGTCTTTGCTCCTTCCAGCATCAGCTTCTAGCCACAATTGCGAGTTTCCGCGGCTTTGAATCGCAAAGAGCATTAGAAGGAACACGGGTGGGTTTTAGCCACTTTTTCCAGGCTTCTTGGACTTGCCCTGAGCTCCCTCTAAATAAAACACACACGGTGGTCACTCTCAGCCCAGAGAGGAAGGAGTCATCTGATGATTTCAATATTTATTATTTTTCATAATCCAGCAAGATTTTGATTTAGATTTCCCATCAACAAAAAAAAATAGCTTCAGCTTCTATCTTGTCCCAAGCTTTCAGATAGCTACGAAGATAGCGAGCTATCTGGATCGGCTGCCAAGGTGCGCACTACCAGACTAGTCGACGACGCACGATAATGCTGTTTTTATTTCGGGAACTAAACATTGACACGGGAGTCCCGCGTGTGTGCGTATTTGATCAGCAGTGCGGAGTCTGATAGTTGCAAGATGTGGCTGTGTGGTATCCGTGTTATGATTTGCGATGAATTTTAGGTTGAATTGGGATGAGATCTAGATTCATAAATTTTGTATTGAAACGAATTATAGATAGTTACATTATTTATTTTATTTATAAATAGTCATTTAAAATCTAGATTATTTATTTGGTTCAGTTAAGTAGGTATCTCTCTACCTCTATATTTCATACACTTTACGAGAAGAAACAACAAAGTTAATGTAACCAGGATTTTTGTAAACATTAAATGGTTTAAAAGTGTGTCCGTGGAGTTTCTTGCACGTTCTTCTCCATAGACACATCTACGCTTTGGAACGTGCAAATAGCTTTGTTTTTGACGGACTGACTTTGAAAATTCAAAAGTACCTGTAAATGGTTTATTTGAAATAAATGCTTTGACTTTGAAGAAAGCATTACTCGTAGTATATTATGTAATGAGTTCTAAATACAAATATCTGTCTGGGAACATTTAGAATTCAGGATAATCCAACTATAAAATATTCTAAATGTGAAAGTAGCTTTTGTTTGTCTGTCACAGCTCTTCACGTCATAGCGGCTGAACGGATTTGAATGAAACTTGGCACGCGGGTAGACCAAGTCAAAGATTAGGATATATCCCGGGAGTATGGGATAATTTTCAACTTCCATAAGGGCGAAGCAAAAGAGTATCTTAAGCCCGGCTGATGCGATCCAAAATGTAATATTAACCTAAAAAAACTATTATCGGCCGGCATACCTACCTTGTGAATGTAAATTAGTGAGTGAGTCGTGAGTCATATATTCTGTGGTAGGCATATAGTTTTCTACATATTGACAGAGATGGAACGGAAATGGTTTTTTTTTTTTTTAAGGATGGGCAATCATCAAATGACTTCTTATGACTTCTTCCGCTCTGGGTAGAGCGAAAGGGCGTGTCAGACTCTTACTGAATAAAACCCATCCTTATTCCTTCTAAAGCCCTTTGCGTTCCAGGGCTGCAGTGACTCTTTTGAACAAATTCCGCAACCCTGGCAGGCTCTGGCCCTAGCAGGCCCCGTCTTCTATGCTAACATCTCTTTGAGGCGCGCGTGAAACACAACGCGCCATCGAACCGGGCCTGGTGGTGATCGAACAGCGAGCCACCCAACGCTCGCCGTCCGCGCAGGCCCAACGGAAATGGATGCCAACAGGAAAATAAATCGAAATAAAATGGAAGAATAAAAATAATGTTATATAATTAAGATAATGTCAGTCAGTCATTCTTTGCAGAATGCTTGTTTTATGATATTTGTTCTGCAATTATACGAATCAAAATATTCTTATATTATTAATTAGAAGAATTTGATTCTTATAATTGTAGAAAAAATGTTCATTTGACAATTTATCGAGAGTTTACAATCTCTCAAGATATTTTATAAATATAATAATAATATAATATCTTGAGACAACTCACACACGGTCATCCGATCCCAAACTAGGCAGAACCTGTGCTCCGGCAACCAGACAACTGATAAACATACTTATATATTTCTAAATACATATATATTATAGACAAATTACACCCAGACACAGAACAAATGATCATGCTCATCAAACAAAGATTTGTCCTGGGTGAGAATCGAACCCACGACCTCCGGTTTAGCAGTCAGGGTCATATATTCTTATGGAGTTTGCCATGTTCCGGTGACATATCCAAAGTCCACACTTTCGCCATTGAATCAAAGAGCAACCCTTCTAAGAAACAGTCTTCAAACATTTCTGATTTGTAACCATTTTTCTTTCTGTAATCTTAAAATATCTATTTCCATCTCTCGTTCAATCTCCGTTTCTACGATCATAATTCATTCTTTCTCAGAAATAATAATTCTCGTTGAATATTAACCGATCTAGGGATAATCTTACCTATATAAAATTCTGTTCTAGGTCTTTTGGTGTTGTCAGAAAATTATTGCCTTGTAAGATGATTCTTTGAAATGAGAAAATTGAATATAATATTCTTTTGAAACGTTTTTTGATGAAAATGATTCGGTGTTGGACTGCATTGTGATAATATTTATAGAATTTAGCCCTTTGAGTGATTCATTGGATATTTATTTTATCTTGCTATGATGTGTAAATGTGTCTTAATTTTGTACTTACTTTTCTTATTACCAACTAAAAATCCACCCAGTTCTCACTTGGAATGATTTTTTCGATATTTTCAACAATAATCGTCTCATTTCAGTCACTTAAAATTATACAACTAAACCTTCGTTTTAAATGACTCTTCTATTGGTAAAAACTTAATAAATCCTTTCTGTATTTTTGTGTTTACGTATAGTGTTCAGACAAACTGACAGACGCGACTAGTTTTGTATAGCACCAGCTTTTGCCCGCGACTTCCGTAGGAATTCCCCGTTCCCGTAGGAATTCCCCGTTCCCGTAGGAATTCCCCGTTCCCGTAGGAATTCCCCGTTCCCGTAGGAATTCCCCGTTCCCGTAGGAATTCCCCGTTCCCGTAGGAATTCCCCGTTCCCGTAGGAATTCCCCGTTCCCGTAGGAATTCCCCGTTCCCGTAGGAATTCCCCGTTCCCGTAGGAATTCCCCGTTCCCGTAGGAATTCCCCGTTCCCGTAGGAATTCCCCGTTCCCGTAGGAATTCCCCGTTCCCGTAGGAATTCCCCGTTCCCGTAGGAATTCCCCGTTCCCGTAGGAATTCCCCGTTCCCGTAGGAATTCCCCGTTCCCGTAGGAATTCCCCGTTCCCGTAGGAATTCCCCGTTCCCGTAGGAATTCCCCGTTCCCGTAGGAATTCCCCGTTCCCGTAGGAATTCCCCGTTCCCGTAGGAATTCCCCGTTCCCGTAGGAATTCCCCGTTCCCGTAGGAATTCCCCGTTCCCGTAGGAATTCCCCGTTCCCGTAGGAATTCCCCGTTCCCGTAGGAATTCCCCGTTCCCGTAGGAATTCCCCGTTCCCGTAGGAATTCCCCGTTCCCGTAGGAATTCCCCGTTCCCGTAGGAATTCCCCGTTCCCGTAGGAATTCCCCGTTCCCGTAGGAATTCCCCGTTCCCGTAGGAATTCCCCGTTCCCGTAGGAATTCCCCGTTCCCGTCTAAGCCTATAGCATTCCTCATGAATGTGGCTATCATATACATAAGATTTTCGGAAATCGGTTCAGTAGATCCAGAGATTACCCCCTACAACCTCACAAACTCACAAACTCACAAACTCACAAACTCACAAACTCACAAACTCACAAACTCACAAACTCACAAACTCACAAACTCACAAACTTTACCTCTTTATAATATTAGTATAGAACCGCCATGTACCACTATTGTACATAAAGTTTAAATAAATATACAAGAATTGCTCGTTTAATATTAGTATATATAGATAATAGATTGTTTACTAACACTTCATAATAATGTGCTGATATGCAACATTTCATGTACATTTCGAAAACTTTAAATTCGTGAACCTTAATATAAAACCATTTTCTAGATCACTGCGAATTATTATCAGTTATACAAATGGAACAAATTCTCCTATCAAACTGGTTCAGGCCGGCCTCTATCTATCGCAAACCAGTTGTTTATACAAATGTAAATGCAAAAAATGTACGTTAGTGAATAATACTTTATCATTAGTATTTGCACAGGTGTTAGTGCAGTCAGTGCAATGCTTGAATTAAATAGTTCCTTTATCCTAGTTCTATGTTTGTTATTTTTCAAGCCGCAATGTTTTTTCCGTTTCGCTTTTATGAACCCACTAGCTACCGGCCATCACTCACGTGTTATTCTGAAATCATCCTAAGGGAACATACTCCCGGAATAAAAATTAGCGGACTATGTGCTCAATCAGACTATAATTAGTCTTCGTGCCACACTTCATCCAGATCTGTTCAGACGTTCTGACGTCATAGTAACAAACATCCATCAATACAAACTTTCACACATATAATGGAGACACACTTATAATGGAGACACACTTATAATGGAGACACACACTTATAATGGAGACACACTTATAATGGAGACACACTTATAATGGAGACACACTTATAATGGAGACACACTTATAATGGAGACACACTTATAATGGAGACACACTTATAATGGAGACACACTTATAATGGAGACACACTTATAATGGAGACACACTTATAATGGAGACACACTTATAATGGAGACACACTTATAATGGAGACACACTTATAATGGAGACACACTTATAAAACTCGGAGTTTCTTGGCCGTTCTTCTCCATTAGAATCTACTTTTTGCAAATGGATAACTAGTCAGTATAATATTTTAATGGCAAACTGTAAATTTATTTTTCAAAAGTGCCTTTTAATGGTCTAGTTGAAATATTGACTTTGACTATAACAGTAGCAAAATTCAGCGTATTTCCAAAATTTATTTTTAGTAATCTTTCAAGTTATAATTCCAAAAATAGAATATATTTATTTTGCGTAAAATATGGTATAGTTATATTATACTTAAGAGCATTTTTAGTTGATTGTATCCTTCCTCTTTTCTTATTTATGTAATTTCTGTAATTTCTGTATTGGTTGTTTTATATATTATGAGGAATATTTCATTTTTCTCTACAACCGTCGTAAACTCTGCAGGCAGTGTACTTAGTGCATGCTTTTAAGTGTGCATTTCTCGTGCCCGATTATATTTGCTGCTTATTTATATTGTATGTTTAAGGCTAACTTCCGGTTAGTCTGTTGCATTATATAAACTTACTTATGCATAATTTCAAATTGATTATTAAGGAATGAACAACACCACACCACAGATTCTTCAGTGATTTCTTGTTAATCGGATTCTTTTTCATTCAGGACAATATTATTACATCGTCTTCCCGTACATTCGTCCCATTTTCCTCAAAGTCCCAATTTACAGACTCATCAGTGCAAATGAAATAATTCAATGGTGTTTTGGAATCCGGGTCAGTTAATTGACAAAGTGACCACGTCCAGGGTTTGGAGGGTCGTACCCTCACAATTACTGGACAATAGATTCGTGAAGGAACACCTGGTTCAATAAATAAATTGAATGCTGTATCTGAAATTTGTGGCGAAAGAGGATTGACATGGGATGTAGTGGCTTGGGTTTCAATATACATATGTCAATATACATATGTCAATATACATATGTCAATATACAGGTATTACGAGTATGTAAACTTTTCTTGGTAATGTCTTTGTTTAACGAAATAATTTTCTATTGCTGCCATCTAAGTAATGTTTGAAGTTGTCAATTCATCATGTGGCCAGGCATTTCATGATATGGCCAAACGTGGATTGATATGTCCAAACGTGGATGGATTGATCTGTCCAAACGTGAATGGATTGATCTGTCCAAACGCGAATGGATTGATCTGTCCAAACGTGAATGGATTGATCTGTCCAAACGTGAATGGATTGATCTGTCCAAACGTGAATGGATTGATCTGTCATCAAACGTGAATGGATTGATCTGTCATCAAACGTGAATGGATTGATCTGTCATCAAACGTGAATGGATTGATCTGTCATCAAACGTG
>NDFZ01005484.1:419153-474928 GCA_002192655.3 Mamestra configurata
TTTCATGAAAAACGACCATTTCATGAAAAACGACCATTTCATGAAAAACGACCATTTCATGAAAAACGACCATTTCATGAAAAACGACCATTTCATGAAATGGTTAATTCCATGATGTTTCTAATAATTATAAGAATACTAAATTGCGATTTCCGTACGTCATGTCCTAGGCGACTACTGAAAATCAGCGCCGTGCTGTGGATCCCCCACGGCACAGCATTATGCTGAGTGGAAGCCCTGTTGCCATAATTTGCCACATATGTCTTAACTAATATAATTTAAGAACTACGAACACCATCGTTTAGGGTTTAGTTTAAGAAAATTAATTATGTATGTGGATAGGTATGTCGTTTAGTGGCAATTAAATACTTTTTCTTACTTTTACGTATCATTAAAAGTTTGTAAACAAAGTGTGAGAATTGTATTAACACAAAATGTCTCCAACTAAGCAAAGTGTGAAAATTGTATTAACACAAAATGTCTCCAACTAAGCAAAGTGTGATAATTGTATTAACACAAAATGACTCCAACTAAGCTCTATATAACGAAATATCCAATGCCTAAAAAACTAAATTTTTCAATCGTTTGAAACGATAACAGACATTATCATGATGACGTTGAGTTTTTTCCCTTCGTTGAATCACAAAAGTACCAATTAGTATCAACCTAATTGCAAAATCATGTATACGGGAAATAAACTACTATTCAGGAAAAATCCCCGGGAGTGCGAATAATTACAATGAAATGCTTTTGCCTCATTGTCGTAAATTTGTTCAATACTTTGATATTGGACAAATTACAACGCTAAGTTTGTTTTTTTCGTTTTTGCCTTAGCCTGAAGTTATTTTTATCACACAAATTTCTATCGGACTGTTTCGTACAAAACTGTTAAAAACCATGGTCCTCACCATCAAACGAATTTTATGGCTCATTAAAACATTGCACAAGGAAAAAAAACATGGACCACTTGTGCAGCTCATAAATAACTGGCCTAAAACAATCCACTACAAAGTGACCACGGACGCTAGAGTGTATCGGCACAATATTTGTGTAGTTTCGTCTTAATCCCAGGGTCTGACGCGAGCGATAAATATTTATTGCCACTAAACGTGAAAAGGTGCAAGGTATAAGCGGTAGCGGAATGAGAGGATTTGAAATCAAATGTAGTAAAATAAGGTGGAGGTTGAGGTAAAAATAAAATAGGTTAACATAGAGACCACACATTATCACACGCGCACATTTTCAAGAGACAAGTCACACTAGAAGGCCAAAAACGATCAATTGAAATTCAGGTCGCAAAATTATCTCTGCGAAACAATCAAGGTCCAAAAAACGATAATACAGCGGAACTTTCTTAAAAATATCTAAAATATCCCTTTGGAATCGTTGTGATGATTAATTGAAGGGGTAAGCAACAACAGCTTGGTCAACTAAAATCACAACTTTCATATTTTTTCCTGTAACCCTGCAGAATTTGAGTTTTTTTTCCAGTTTTCGTAGTTTATGTTAAATATTGATGTTGATGTGGGTAATTGAATATTAACCCCAAGTTATTATTACTATCATGAATATGACACTGTCGTATACCTAGACTGGAACCAACTTCAAAACAAACCAAAAAGATCGTAACTTGCTCCAAACATGAAGATATAAAATCTATTTGTGCGGGGTACCCGTTGATTTGTCTGTAGATTGTACAGTAATTGTAAGACCCCTTCCACCGATGTTATCAGCATAATGGAGAACATTTGTTGAGCTCTGCAAGATGCCTGATTGACTAAGTTCTATTAATTGTGCTCCGGAATGGAACCACAATTGTTTGAACCTCAACGTTTCTTGATAATTGAATGTTTAATTTTAAATGGTGATGGTTTCGAGGCGATTTAGTTGGCTTTATCTTCCGTAAGCCTTGAATGGGAATTGATTAATGTTCTAGATTGTATTTTGCATTAGTGAAAAGTATTAGAATTAGTAGTTTATTGTTATAATCATCCGTGTCATCGTCTGCTGAATACAGTAGACGATGGGGATGGGGCAACTGAGTGACTCACTAGTGGAAAGGCTGTACTAATCGCAAAACGTACTAATCGCAAAACGTACTAATCGCAAAACGTACTAATCGCAAAACGTACTAATCGCAAAACGTACTAATCGCAAAACGTACTAATCGCAAAACGTACTAATCGCAAAACGTACTAATCGCAAAACGTACTAATCGCAAAACGTACTAATCGCAAAACGTACTAATCGCAAAACGTACTAATCGCAAAACGTACTAATCGCAAAACGTACTAATCGCAAAACGTACTAATCGCAAAACGTACTAATCGCAAAACGTACTAATCGCAAAACGTACTAATCGCAAAACGTACTAATCGCAAAACGTACTAATCGCAAAACGTACTAATCGCAAAACGTACTAATCGCAAAACGTACTAATCGCAAAACGTACTAATCGCAAAACGTACTAATCGCAAAACGTACTAATCGCAAAACGTACTAATCGCAAAACGTACTAATCGCAAAACGTACTAATCGCAAAACGTACTAATCGCAAAACGTACTAATCGCAAAACGTACTAATCGCAAAACGTACTAATCGCAAAACGTACTAATCGCAAAACGTACTAATCGCAAAACGTACTAATCGCAAAACGTACTAATCGCAAAACGTACTAATCGCAAAACGTACTAATCGCAAAACGTACTAATCGCAAAACGTACTAATCGCAAAACGTACTAATCGCAAAACGTACTAATCGCAAAACGTACTAATCGCAAAACGTACTAATCGCAAAACGTACTAATCGCAAAACGTACTAATCGCAAAACGTACTAATCGCAAAACGTACTAATCGCAAAACGTACTAATCGCAAAACGTACTAATCGCAAAACGTACTAATCGCAAAACGTACTAATCGCAAAACGTACTAATCGCAAAACGTACTAATCGCAAAACGTACTAATCGCAAAACGTACTAATCGCAAAACGTACTAATCGCAAAACGTACTAATCGCAAAACGTACTAATCGCAAAACGTACTAATCGCAAAACGTACTAATCGCAAAACGTACTAATCGCAAAACGTACTAATCGCAAAACGTACTAATCGCAAAACGTACTAATCGCAAAACGTACTAATCGCAAAACGTACTAATCGCAAAACGTACTAATCGCAAAACGTACTAATCGCAAAACGTACTAATCGCAAAACGTACTAATCGCAAAACGTACTAATCGCAAAACGTACTAATCGCAAAACGTACTAATCGCAAAACGTACTAATCGCAAAACGTACTAATCGCAAAACGTACTAATCGCAAAACGTACTAATCGCAAAACGTACTAATCGCAAAACGTACTAATCGCAAAACGTACTAATCGCAAAACGTACTAATCGCAAAACGTACTAATCGCAAAACGTACTAATCGCAAAACGTACTAATCGCAAAACGTACTAATCGCAAAACGTACTAATCGCAAAACGTACTAATCGCAAAACGTACTAATCACCTTATTAACATTTTATTTTTGTTTTTTTGTTTTTTTGTCTCATTTTCATGATAGCAAAATCAATTATGCTCATGTTAATATTCTCAACTAAACTAAATATGCCTGTACAAGGAGTGGGTTCACCCCAATAGTTCAATAGTTCAATGCGATTGAATTGAACTCACGACCTTTGAGTCAATGCCTTAGCCGCTGGGTTATTGTCACTTAAAATTATTAATATCCCACTGAACACAAATTATTGCTGTAATTTATGTCCAGTTTTGTTATTATAACTTTTATTGTATTTGTAGAACAAGCGTTTGATAGCATCATCGTTTTTATTAGTGATCGATGGATAGCATCTAGCTTTCATTTGGAGCGTGAAAAGAGACAATTAGTTCAACTGTAATAGAAATTAACTTTGAAAGAACTTTCCATGTATTTTAGAGAGAGAGAGAGGGACCGGTCGAGATGAAGACCAACCCTCCTGAAGAGCTGTCCATGTGAGAAGTCTGTCCCGTTAGTCGATGTATGAGAGGCAGTGAGCGGCTGTTGTAACATCAACCCCATCATCCTAGCCTCTTTTAGTGACGCCACTCTGGTCTCTAGATTTTGTAGCCTTTGGTGGTCAGCGGATGGATGCCTGGGCAGACTAAACGCTCACCATTTGCATCAACTTCGCGCCCTCTGGAGACTTTGACTTTGAAACCTGACATCATGATGGTTGTATTATTTGCACCTTTGAGATCTCTCTAATGATCTCCTAAAAATAATGTTTGCATGTAGATCCCCCTGCCTTTTATACATAAAGAACTTTTAGATAGATAGGTAGCTAGCTACAATGTACAACAACAAGTACAAATTAAATAAATTAAAATAAACACAGCTACAATGTATAAGAACAAGTAAAAATTAAATAAATTAAAATAAACAACACACTATTATCTTATCGAAACAATATCGCTCAATAATTATTGTTTGCCTAGTCTCCAAGATTAAATGTCTGACATTCATCTGTACTTTTACATATAAGTTCTATAACCCTAACTGTTGATTATGTTTGTGCTGTTGGTCAATATTTGTTCATTTTTATAGTTATAATTAAAATATTTATATTATTATCGGTTTGCTTAGATTAGGGTTTGCTGTTTATCCGGTGTATGTTGATAAAACGTGTAAGCATTTTACTTTTACAGTGTTTGTTGAAAATAATAAATCTGATTCGAAAGATGGGGAAGTTTTTCAACTTTGAATATATTGACAGAATAATCAGAATTGTTCAGCTTCTTCGATTAAATATATTCAAAAATATCTAAGAAACAATTGTAACCGAGCAACAAAATATAGACAAAAGAAAAAATAATTTCCTGTCTCATTTCAAATTTGTCGTCTATCAGAAACATCAAAACCTGCCACCTGTCAACCTACAAATAAAATACAGAAAATTCATACTAAGCTTTTCTGAGAATAAAATACAAATCTTCACAAATCACCGTTTCATAGAACAACTGAAAACGAATAATCATAGCGACATATTGCTTCCTACATCTACTGTTTTCGATTCTGAACTTTATCTTCGAGATTTCAAAGTTGATATTTTGAGCAACCAAACTCGAAATAGGATTTAAAAAACTTACGAGTTCTTAGAAAGATGCTTCCATACTTCGTTGATTTTTTAATGATATTATAAGATTATAGTTTCTTGTTAAATCTATTATAGTTTTATGTTTCAGTTATCGTATGAAATTAAAGGAGGATAGAGATTTATCCAAGAATAGATTTCGATGTCGTAATATGGTTAGGAAGTTCCTGTTTTGTTTTATGATTTAAATGGTGAATGCGGCTGTTGGTTTTCTTCTTCTACAACGGGGATCTTACCAGTTCAATAGAACACAGCTTGGACCGCGTCCTAAGAAAATAATTGTATAGTATTTAGTCATACAAAAGTGCTAGTACAAGGATTTTGATACAAAAACATGAAATAGTAGCTTGTTATTAGATTAAAAGAAACAAAATAATAATTTAAAATAGTAAATTATTATTTTGTCTCTTTTAATAGTTTTGTTTAGTTTAGACTTGTAATTTTTACCCTGTATGGAATATGAAGGAAATGGGTAAAACATCACGCGTAAATGAAAAAAAATTTAAGAAACGTTTATTTAATAACTTGTATTCCCTACGCGAGCTCTTATTACTGCTTCCATACGGTTCTTCATCGATCAGATGAGAGTCACGATCACATGTTGTGGTATATTATCCCATTCCTCTTGGATTGCATTTTGCAGCTGGCTAAGTGTTTCTGGGGCTGGATCTCTTGCTCGAATTCGTCTCTTTAATTCATCCCATAGATGTTCAATGGGATTCATGTCCGGGCTTCTTGCTGGCCATACCATAATGGAGATACCGACTTCGGTAAGATAATCTCGTACGACGCCCGCGGTGTGAGCTCTAGCATTGTCGTGCATGAATATGAAGTCGTTGCCAATAAAATGTGCATAGGGCATCACATGAGGTTCAAGACACTGTTCGATGTACCGATGAGAGTTTAGTGCAGGCAGCCGTGGCCCAGATACAAAGGCAAGTTCTGTCTTACCGTCGGCGCTGATTCCTCCCCAAACCGTCCACGAACCGCCACCATAGCTGACCTTTTCTTCAATGCAGCATTGTGCAAAGCGTTCTCCATCTCTTCTGTAGACCTTGTTCCTTCCGTCGTTACCATACAGCATAATTTTACACTCATCAGAAAACAGTACTTTGCTCCACTGAAGGTATGACCAAGTTAGGTGCTCGCGTGCAAAGTTAAGGCGCGCTCTTCGATGGTCTGCAGTTAATTTCGGCCCATTCGCTGGCTTATGCGGTGCCAATCCGCGTTCCTTCAACCTTCTTCTTATTGTAGAGTCACTTACAGCTACTCTTCGTACAACGCGAAGCTGCTGCTGCAGTTGAAAAGCGTTAAGGCGTCGATTTCGTAAAGAGGTTGTTACAATAAATCGATCATCTCGCTCAGAAGTGACCCGATTCCTGCCAGATCCTGAACGGCGCGTGAACGAACCAGTCTCCCGATAGCGTTTGTAGACTCTATGAACAGATGATAAGCTTAGATGCAATCTTGCAGCCACAACACGCTGACTAAGTCCAGAATCCAGCAATGCCACCACTTGGGCGGCTTCTGCGGGCGAAGTATCCATATGTTTTAGAAAAAAAAGTTTTTTCAGACGTCCCAAAGTCACAGTAAATGAAATAAGAAACAAAAAGTTTAAAGACAAGCGCTAATTTTAGTTTTTAAACGAGAAACGTACTCCAACCCTAAATACACATTTGTCTCAAAACAGTGATTAATTTCATTTATAGGATAAACAAATGAAATTCTAATTTCGAATTTTGATTTTTTTCTTCTTACTGTAATGACCAAACTGCCAGCTACACAATAATGTTTTTTTTTTCATGGAATTAATTCTCTTTTGTAAAAAATTAGGACAAAAACAATAAAAACGAAAGTGTTTCGATTTTTTTGATGAGAAGTGTATTAGTAAGGATTTATTTCGTTGCACCTACTTGTGTTCAAGTTTGTATAATGGATAGTTTACCTAAATGCTGAAAAGGATCGGTAAGTACTCACAGTATCCTTAATCGAGATCCTTAGCAGAATAAACACCTACCGGCTGTATCAATAGCGGGTCTATAAGAGCTACCTTCGTGGCCCGTAGCCTCCTCGGCGCTGACTTTCATTAGTTTTTCTTCCCCCGAGTCCATTGTCGCAGGTGGCGATAGCCGGGATCTACAGGATGAAGGGGAATGGTTAATTGATTAAATATATTGTTTACCTATGAAGGTTTCTTCGATTTTAAGATATGATTTTATAGTTTCATGTGCCTATATTGAAAGTAGGTGGAAAATTGGATCGCTGTCGTTTCATCCTTGGTTTTTGTGAAACGACGCCATATCAGTTTCGGAAGCTTGAAAATATATTATTGTTTTATTAATACACATTATTGTAATAAAAATATTTACCTAAGTAGTAAATTTTCACTAGTTATATTTTGTTTGTTGGTATTTCTCATTTATACGTACTACGTATATTTATTATTGGACCAACAAATCTTCAAATTTTTGACGATACTAAGTTCTGAGTCCTTTAAGCTACAGCTTCCTTTAAGCTACAGCTTCCTTTAAGCTACAGCTTCCTTTAAGCTACAGCTTCCTTTTGGAACTAAGTTAATGTGAAACTAATATATTTGAATACAATCTCAATCATGGGTATCAGTTCTAATACAGACATAATAATATAACCAGAACCTAAACACATTTAACACATCTCTCAATCCCTGAATTTAATTTAACCTGAGATAATTCAGCTTAAATTGAATGAAACGGAACAACATCACCCTGTAGATAAACATTACTAGAGCGGCCACAAACCAACGCTGGACGCAATTAGCAGGTACATTGAAATCGCATTATTGGACGTCGCGCGAAAAGGATCAGCCTGTAAATGTCTTTTTGCGCAGAAAAGAACTAAGTACCTACTGGATTTAGTCGGGAAAACTTGAGTTTGCAGTCAGGACACTAATTGATGGTTCGTCATTTTTACGGTTTTATCCGCTGTTTTATTTCATATAATAATTTCATATAATAATTTACTTAAAAAATATTATCGCCTTCAGCAGTTCAATCATTTCTACTTCCTGAACTTCTAGCTCTCATACAATATCCAAATTTGGTAAAAGAAAAAAACATAAAAACTCTTTTTGTAATTACCATCATCGCTTTTAAATCATTATTGTAAGACTCTCTTTGTCATATTTTCTTCTTTATTTCTTCTAGGTACCATAAATACAAGTTACAAACTATGACAAAACAATTTACAGTACCTCTCCAAAAATCAATGCAGTTGATGGCAGTGAAAACTTTAAAATTTCGTTCAAAATCACTATCAAAACTGTGGTCGTAATAAAAATTATTAACTAGTATTAAAACTTTTTGGGCCGAAGTTCAATTAGCTTATATTGAAATTTGATTGCCAAGTTTCATCACGGCAAAGTTTCGAGGGGCTTAGCAGCAAGTTCTTGAGCAGACTCGCTTTAAGTATCGATTCAGGTGGACCTGTGCCTGGACTCATTGATTTTAGTAGGCAATAGATGTTTATAGGTTCTTTTATGTCAACCTTGGGAGCAGTAAATGGGTAAGTCGTTTGACTGGCTTTTGAGCATTGTTTGATTGGCTTTTGAGCATTGTTTGACTGGCTTTTGAGCATTGTTTGACTGGCTTTTGAGCATTGTTTGACTGGCTTTTGAGCATTGTTTGACTGGCTTTTGAGCATTGTTTGACTGGCTTTTGAGCATTGTTTGACTGGCTTTTGAGCATTGTTTGACTGGCTTTTGAGCATTGTTTGACTGGCTTTTGAGCATTGTTTGACTGGCTTTTGAGCATTGTTTGACTGGCTTTTGAGCATTGTTTGACTGGCTTTTGAGCATTGTTTGACTGGCTTTTGAGCATTGTTTGACTGGCTTTTGAGCATTGTTTGACTGGCTTTTGAGCATTGTTTGACTGGCTTTTGAGCATTGTTTGACTGGCTTTTGAGCATTGTTTGACTGGCTTTTGAGCATTGTTTGACTGGCTTTTGAGCATTGTTTGACTGGCTTTTGAGCATTGTTTGACTGGCTTTTGAGCATTGTTTGACTGGCTTTTGAGCATTGTTTGACTGGCTTTTGAGCATTGTTTGACTGGCTTTTGAGCATTGTTTGACTGGCTTTTGAGCATTGTTTGACTGGCTTTTGAGCATTGTTTGACTGGCTTTTGAGCATTGTTTGACTGGCTTTTGAGCATTGTTTGACTGGCTTTTGAGCATTGTTTGACTGGCTTTTGAGCATTGTTTGACTGGCTTTTGAGCATTGTTTGACTGGCTTTTGAGCATTGTTTGACTGGCTTTTGAGCATTGTTTGACTGGCTTTTGAGCATTGTTTGACTGGCTTTTGAGCATTGTTTGACTGGCTTTTGAGCATTGTTTGACTGGCTTTTGAGCATTGTTTGACTGGCTTTTGAGCATTGTTTGACTGGCTTTTGAGCATTGTTTGACTGGCTTTTGAGCATTGTTTGACTGGCTTTTGAGCATTGTTTGACTGGCTTTTGAGCATTGTTTGACTGGCTTTTGAGCATTGTTTGACTGGCTTTTGAGCATTGTTTGACTGGCTTTTGAGCATTGTTTGACTGGCTTTTGAGCATTGTTTGACTGGCTTTTGAGCATTGTTTGACTGGCTTTTGAGCATTGTTTGACTGGCTTTTGAGCATTGTTTGACTGGCTTTTGAGCATTGTTTGACTGGCTTTTGAGCATTGTTTGACTGGCTTTTGAGCATTGTTTGACTGGCTTTTGAGCATTGTTTGACTGGCTTTTGAGCATTGTTTGACTGGCTTTTGAGCATTGTTTGACTGGCTTTTGAGCATTGTTTGACTGGCTTTTGAGCATTGTTTGACTGGCTTTTGAGCATTGTTTGACTGGCTTTTGAGCATTGTTTGACTGGCTTTTGAGCATTGTTTGACTGGCTTTTGAGCATTGTTTGACTGGCTTTTGAGCATTGTTTGACTGGCTTTTGAGCATTGTTTGACTGGCTTTTGAGCATTGTTTGACTGGCTTTTGAGCATTGTTTGACTGGCTTTTGAGCATTGTTTGACTGGCTTTTGAGCATTGTTTGACTGGCTTTTGAGCATTGTTTGACTGGCTTTTGAGCATTGTTTGACTGGCTTTTGAGCATTGTTTGACTGGCTTTTGAGCATTGTTTGACTGGCTTTTGAGCATTGTTTGACTGGCTTTTGAGCATTGTTTGACTGGCTTTTGAGCATTGTTTGACTGGCTTTTGAGCATTGTTTGACTGGCTTTTGAGCATTGTTTGACTGGCTTTTGAGCATTGTTTGACTGGCTTTCGAGCATTGTTTGACTGGCTTTCGAGCATTGTTTGACTTTACTGCACTTAGCGATTTGATTGAGCTGGAATCACACTGAAAGAAAAAAACGTGATTTGACATGCGTTCAAATCATGAAGATTTGATTAACTTTTTGAACGTCAGAGCCATAAACACACCGTATTTTTTTGTAACATATTTACATATACCGCCATTTCGAAACAGTAGGGGCAAAATGTTTTATTTACGGTGAATTTGTTAATAAAATTAATCAAATTGCTTTGTCTTAATGGGTCGGATACCGGTGATCAGACACACCATAGGTATAATAAATAAAAGACACACTGTATGTGACAGTGGCGTTTTAAAGTTTAAAAATAAGCTCCCAAATGTTTAATTCTGCCAAGTTTATCTGATTAGTTCTCACATCCTTAATTCTGCCAAGTTTATCTGATTAGTTCTCACATCCTTAATTCTTCCAAGTTTATCTGATTAGTTCTCACATCCTTAATTCTTCCAAGTTTATCTGATTAGTTCTCACATCCTTAATTCTTCCAAGTTTATCTGATTAGTTCTCACATCCTTAATTCTTCCAAGTTTATCTGATTAGTTCTCACATCCTTAATTCTTCCAAGTTTATCTGATTAGTTCTCACATCCTTAATTCTTCCAAGTTTATCTGATTAGTTCTCACATCCTTAATTCTTCCAAGTTTATCTGATTAGTTCTCACATCCTTAATTCTTCCAAGTTTATCTGATTAGTTCTCACATCCTTAATTCTTCCAAGTTTATCTGATTAGTTCTCACATCCTTAATTCTTCCAAGTTTATCTGATTAGTTCTCACATCCTTAATTCTTCCAAGTTTATCTGATTAGTTCTCACATCCTTAATTCTTCCAAGTTTATCTGATTAGTTCTCACATCCTTAATTCTTCCAGGTTTATCTGATTAGTTCTCACATCTTTAATTCTGCCAATTTTTTCTGATTAGTTCTCACATCCTTAATTCTGCCAAGTTTATCTAATTAGTTCTCACATCCTTAATTGTGCCAAGTTTATCTAATTAGTTCTCAACATCCTTAATTCTGCCAGATTTATCTGAATAGTTCTCAACAAACAGTTAAATCCTTCATTTATAACAGTCTGATTTAGAAAAAAAGAGCTGTAGAAATCTTGAGTCAATTACAGAAGGATATAAAAGACGTATCTCCCATATTGGGACGTTACAAAGTTACGATGTAGAAATGCTATCGGCAAGACCATCAAACAAAATGTACCTCTCTAAATCAATTGGAAACACAAACTGTCAATTCAGTACCTTACAATAAAGACCTTTCCTCCTGACACGTTTAATATTCCACTTATACCTTAAATTGTCTCGTTTTCAAGATATATCTGTTGCAGACCTACCTATTGTACCCCGAGGACATACAACTGGTCGTGCACATAAGCTATTATTTAGAAATGTACTTGCAATTGATTAAGGACCTTATTCCGAAGTGTATACAAATCAAAATCGTGTTCATGAAAAAATCTTTCGGAAGCTTTTCAGTCCGCATTCCAAATTCTACTCAGCGATCGTTGAAGTAAGGTTTAGTTTAGTTGTTTCGAAGGGCGGGTTGCACCGTTTCATTTTACCACGGTTATCGGCATTGGATAAAGGGCTGGCTATTAATCGTACTAAGATAATATCAGTTCAGTAATCGCAGATTGCTAAACGTTCTGTTAGTATGACCGTACGGTGTCGATGTACCTTAGAATCAGATGATACATTTCAACTTACCGGATTTTGGATTGGCAAAAAAGCGTATGGGTTTCGTGCTACCTTTTGGCAAGTTATTTATTGATTTAGATTTAAGCAGGATTGCAATTAAGATATATTGTTCGTTCTTGTGGTATGTCCATCGAAGTTAATGCTTGTAGCTCCATTAGAATGCGTTCAATGATAGTGACTCGCTTTAAGCTTATTAAATATACCCTCATTAGAAGTAAGTGCTAACTTAGGAAGGCTCCTTATGCTGAGTGCCTAAGAATTTTCATAACTAGAATTTATCAATAAATAAATCGCATTTCTGAACACTTATCCCCAATTCCTGAACACTTATCCCCAATTCCTGAACACTTATCCCCAATTCCTGAACACTTATCCCCAATTCCTGAACACTTATCCCCAATTCCTGAACACTTATCCCCAATTCCTGAACACTTATCCCCAATTCCTGAACACTTATCCCCAATTCCTGAACACTTATCCCCAATTCCTGAACACTTATCCCCAATTCCTGAACACTTATCCCCAATTCCTGAACACTTATCCCCAATTCCTGAACACTTATCCCCAATTCCTGAACACTTATCCCCAATTCCTGAACACTTATCCCCAATTCCTGAACACTTATCCCCAATTCCTGAACACTTATCCCCAATTCCTGAACACTTATCCCCAATTCCTGAACACTTATCCCCAATTCCTGAACACTTATCCCCAATTCCTGAACACTTATCCCCAATTCCTGAACACTTATCCCCAATTCCTGAACACTTATCCCCAATTCCTGAACACTTATCCCCAATTCCTGAACACTTATCCCCAATTCCTGAACACTTATCCCCAATTCCTGAACACTTATCCCCAATTCCTGAACACTTATCCCCAATTCCTGAACACTTATCCCCAATTCCTGAACACTTATCCCCAATTCCTGAACACTTATCCCCAATTCCTGAACACTTATCCCCAATTCCTGAACACTTATCCCCAATTCCTGAACACTTATCCCCAATTCCTGAACACTTATCCCCAATTCCTGAACACTTATCCCCAATTCCTGAACACTTATCCCCAATTCCTGAACACTTATCCCCAATTCCTGAACACTTATCCCCAATTCCTGAACACTTATCCCCAATTCCTGAACACTTATCCCCAATTCCTGAACACTTATCCCCAATTCCTGAACACTTATCCCCAATTCCTGAACACTTATCCCCAATTCCTGAACACTTATCCCCAATTCCTGAACACTTATCCCCAATTCCTGAACACTTATCCCCAATTCCTGAACACTTATCCCCAATTCCTGAACACTTATCCCCAATTCCTGAACACTTATCCCCAATTCCTGAACACTTATCCCCAATTCCTGAACACTTATCCCCAATTCCTGAACACTTATCCCCAATTCCTGAACACTTATCCCCAATTCCTGAACACTTATCCCCAATTCCTGAACACTTATCCCCAATTCCTGAACACTTATCCCCAATTCCTGAACACTTATCCCCAATTCCTGAACACTTATCCCCAATTCCTGAACACTTATCCCCAATTCCTGAACACTTATCCCCAATTCCTGAACACTTATCCCCAATTCCTGAACACTTATCCCCAATTCCTGAACACTTATCCCCAATTCCTGAACACTTATCCCCAATTCCTGAACACTTATCCCCAATTCCTGAACACTTATCCCCAATTCCTGAACACTTATCCCCAATTCCTGAACACTTATCCCCAATTCCTGAACACTTATCCCCAATTCCTGAACACTTATCCCCAATTCCTGAACACTTATCCCCAATTCCTGAACACTTATCCCCAATTCCTGAACACTTATCCCCAATTCCTGAACACTTATCCCCAATTCCTGAACACTTATCCCCAATTCCTGAACACTTATCCCCAATTCCTGAACACTTATCCCCAATTCCTGAACACTTATCCCCAATTCCTGAATTAGGATTGTCGAACTCCTACTTTGAAACTGCGTTGCGTTGAGGTAGAATTTCGCACGTTCTTAACTCCAAATAGGTACTCAATTGAATATTTTCGTATTAATAGGTATTAATATATTGTCGTATTAATAGGTATTAATATATTGTCGTATTCGGTTAATAGCTTTTTATGAGGGCCAGGACCACATAAACTTCTCAAGTCGTGTCATGTCCAACAAAATTACTAAGAAAGAAGATCAAGCAAGATTTCCAACCTTTTGCGCCTCATTTTTTCACTCTTTATGGCCAAACGACATCAGCCAATTAGCTATAAATATACTCATATATAAATTAGCATATAACCTTATTTATAACACGTTTATCGACAAGTGGAAACGGTTCAACATCTCAAACAGGTCGTGACTTGCACTGGACATGCTCCAGCCTGTCTATCTGTATGTCCCGCCCAATCTCCGTAACCTTGAATTGAGGAGAATGTAATGTAAGAATGAAAATATGAGCGCATGCCATTTTCATTGATGGATTGTGTCCATCGCATGCGCTGCACACTTCCGCCGGGAGCTGGGACCCTATCAGAGGCCGGTGGGCCTCGAGGTCCTAAGCCGTCCGGCGGCCGGCGTCCTCTTCGCCGACGTGCAGGTGGTGGCGTCGTTGGCGGTGAGAAGTACTCGTCGCTTGAACTCGACGCAACTGCCACGGCCGGTATCACAGCACTCACAGTGGGGCTGGGTTCCGGCGGCGGCGAGGCGAAGCTGAGCGACGAGGCCGAAGGTGATGGTTGTGTGGCTAGGTGACGTGCCCGGCTTCTCGTCAGCATTTTACTATTTCTTCGTCATCTTTGTTTTTCCATTGTTGTTGTTATTGTTTTTTTTTTAATGGTTTTCGGGTTCAATTTCATTTTGTTGGTTTATGATGGTTTTGTTTAAATTATTCACAATAAAAATCGGCGAGAAAAAATTTCTTGACCGTCTTCTTGACAGCCGGGCCACAGATTATTATTATTATTTACTAAATATGTCTTAAGATTACTTTTGTTTATTTTTTATATTTTTTTTATTTTTTTTATTTGTCTCTATTGAAAGTCCCACTTTCTTTATAAAATGTTGTCTTACGTCTTAAATAATTTAATGACCTATGACCAAATGTGGACATATTTCAGTATGAACAAATTATTCTGGACAATAGCTGCAGTTGATCACAATCTCACCGTACTTCGCAATGAATCTCCCACGTTTTTTTACTATAACTTTTATTATATTAAATAACACGCCTCAACATTATAATTTTCCCTACATCGATGCATTAGCATAAAAATCCCTACACAAAAATCTTTAACGCAGGCGTTATTGTGCATCCAACTAGGTGTTCTGCAGGTACGAATGAAATAAGAGCACTAGATGCGCCACCAATTAACATTATACTGGACTGACAGACGGTAAAACATTAAGTGATTTTGTAGATGACTGGATGTACCACGTTTCGGATTATAAATATTTTTTTAACTGACGGTCAGTCGGTAAGTGAACCTTTTTGATGGAGGTGACTTGTTTGATTCTGTGGATTTCTGTTTTTGTAAAGTTGGTACTATTTGTAAAATTTGCATTTGTCTGTATGAGATTGATACGGTATTGCAGTTAAAATTTTCAAAAAGAGATTCTAAACATTAAAAATAGGCTATCAACATACTTTTTCACGAATTCAAAGATACTTCCCAATTAAAAGTAATTTTAGTTTCAATAGGGACATATTATAATTTTAACACATCGACACAAAACAGTGCACATCATCAATGGTTTTTCGAAACTACTGTCATGACATGCTTGCACAATGAATGTCAACACCATGAACCATAGAATAATGTTGAAAATTTCAAGGTAGTTTCCCATAAAAAAAAACATTATCGTTACCAAACTGCAGCAATGCTTAATAAAAAGCCATATTTATAAGACATAAGCTAAGATTTCATATTCAAAGAAAACGTTTTTTATTTTTATTAAACTGAAGCTCTGCTCAATCAAGCCACATCTAGCGCGTTTAAGTCTGCGCGACTCTCGACCACGTAGGCTCACGCGGCAGAGACCCGAGGCCAAGGACACGGGTTCGATGCTCGGTGAATAACATCATGTTCACTGCACCCAGCCAACGGTGATGCATTGAAAAATCACTGGGATTGTTTACAGCACTGAAAAGAGGTTTTATTTCAATATTGTTTAACGATTTTTTTGTTTAAACTTGCAAGGTGATTGTTTTTTTTTCTGGAGTTCTGTTTCAAAATTTCCTTTTTTAAATTATTTTTAACTGGGTACATACATACGTTGTAGGTGTACTAATTTTCTTATTTACTTTTGTGTTACTACGGGCTGATGTTTCAAAAGACTGATAGAACTTATCGAAGAATAAACATGACAAATTGATATTATGTTGCATGCAAAATATTTTCCTCAATAAATAGTTTTTTGTCTATTGAAAAACCAGTCCTAAATGTGTTAGGGTCCACTCTGCGTACAAATCTATTAGGTAACTACTGCAATGGAACTGTTTCGAACTTGCAACGTGACAATCGCGAGCCTGACTCCTAACTCTTGTGCTGTGGCTGACATCCAATGCTATGTTTGTACCTTCTCTTCAGTTTTTCAACAATCTTTTTATTCTAAGTAGTCTTATGAAACTTGTATGGTACTACTAAATCTATTCGCTTTAAGCCCTCGAAGTAAATCCGTTTTTATACTTGTACAGATTTGTAAAGGATCGGATTTTGACCTTTCAAACGGTCAAAGACTTGGGCTGTAGGCAAATCAATGCCCCTGGCAAACCTAGTGCATCTGTATTAATGAGTTTCATAGTTATTCAAGGCTGGCCGTACTTGTTGGTTCTCGGTATTTTGTCTGATTTGTTTTACTTTTTCTAAGGGACTCACCAGAGAATGGGCAGCAGTAATCTCTGTGCATTCCAACAGCTAGACTGCGATCGCCAACCCGCCTGCCAAGCGTGGCGATTATGGCAAACCCCTTTGGGGGAAGCCTATATCCTGCAGTGGACGTCATTTGGCTGATGATGGTGAAGATGATGTTTACTTTTTTGTTAGTTTTGCGCACGGTTACTGTAGTGGGGTCATAGGTTCGATGCCCATGTGGGGTATTGTGTTTTTCTACTACAGCAAAAATAGGATTTTGGTCTTCATAGTTATTATATAAGTAGTGAAAGGTGGGTTTACTTTATTATCTTAAATGTGTGGGCTTAAGTACTCACGTTGTCTTGTTTTAATTGGTATGGGAGCGCGCAGGCAAATAAGGTGATTTCAATCTTGATTTTATATCAGCAAGGTTTTGACAAACTTCTTGAAAAATAGCAACGGTGGTTGTACTATCGTCTTACTGACATAAACAGGCGACCAATCAGCTGCCTGGTCTACAATTTATTAGTTTTGGTGTGATAGTTAAATTGGAAACTTGGCCCCTCATTGGTCTTTATTTTATTATTCTTTTCTCTGAATAGACCCATGAGAGCCTTGTTTACAGGTTGTAGACTTTTGCTCTGATTGGTCGCCATTTTATGTCAGTCCACAATTTCTCGGAATGACTTCGCGAGATAATAGACTATCAAATTTTGAATCTCTCGTTATTTTATAATCTTACGGGGTTAGCTATTTTCCGGTGACATATATATATATATATTTATATATATTTATGCACCAGATATCTTCACTACCCCTGATTGGCTAGCAAAGAATGCCTAAGGCATTAAGTCTGTCCTTGTACCAGTGTGTTGCATGGCGCTTTAGTAAATAAAAACCGAGAGTGTCTCTAGTACAAAAATCGTATTTTCTAAAGTAGTTTCTGTATACTACTCCACCCATACTCCTAAGCTTGTGCACTAATTTACGGTAACACAGGGTCGTCGCACCGCCTACCGAGGGCCATCCCACGCCATGTCTGGGATGCCCGTCTGCTAAACGACCGAAATCGAGAGCCCGCCGCAGCTTCGGCTAAGTTCGGCTTAGTTCGGGGTCTTACCGAACCTCGTGTCATATTCGTAAAGGCTTTTAATGGGAGATGTTGAGAACAATGCTGAGATTATCACTCGATAATCGTTGATGATTGTCTTTGAACTAGTTTGGTGGTTCTCAGTACCTAGACTGCAGTCTGGATTTCTACCTGGTTGGTGGCAATAGGCTCGCCGCATAGGCATCGTGCACGTCTGTCTAACCCTTCAGGGAATCGGAACTGGCCACATCTAGTTTAAATTGAACAGGAATAAAATTGAACAGGAATAAAATTGAACAGGAATAAAATTGAACAGGAATAAAATTGAACAGGAATAAAATTGAACAGGAATAAAATTGAACAGGAATAAAATTGAACAGGAATAAAATTGAACAGGAATAAAATTGAACAGGAATAAAATTGAACAGGAATAAAATTGAACAGGAATAAAATTGAACAGGAATAAAATTGAACAGGAATAAAATTGAACAGGAATAAAATTGAACAGGAATAAAATTGAACAGGAATAAAATTGAACAGGAATAAAATTGAACAGGAATAAAATTGAACAGGAATAAAATTGAACAGGAATAAAATTGAACAGGAATAAAATTGAACAGGAATAAAATTGAACAGGAATAAAATTGAACAGGAATAAAATTGAACAGGAATAAAATTGAACAGGAATAAAATTGAACAGGAATAAAATTGAACAGAAATAAAATTGAACAGAAATAAAATTGAACCGCAAATGACTTATTTTACTTACTAAATCAATAATTATCAATCCATTAAGTACAAGCCCAGGTATTAAGTAGGAAGTCAAAAGGAATAGACACATCTGTGAAAGGAATGCTGCATAAACTCAGTTTTCTAGGTTTGTCATCTCCATTGGCGGGGCGAGTGAGCGGGTTTGCTTCTAGGCTAGGTGGCAGGTTCGAATCAGACTTATTTATATGCTTGGTAGATTTTTATTGCACAACAGCGGACCTCTTATATGTACATCACTTTTATCATCCAAGCTATTATTAGTTAGTAAAACCATAAACAGATACAGATATTGAGCTCAAAGAAAATTATCTTCCTAGAATCGAACGAACATTACTTATCCTCTAGAATCAAACTTGTAAGTACCCCCATAATTTTATAATTAACACAAACCCGCTAATTTGAAAATTGCAGCACAGCGCCACTTATGAAATAATTAAGTTAAATGCTTCCTTATAGAGGCAGTTTAGAGGAAGCGCACTAGTGATATGAAAATGCCTGAGGATGTTGAACTAGCGGTTATAATGAGTCATAAATAATATTAGTGGATGATTTATGCCGTAAATAGGGATGCTGTCAGAAGTGACGTATTGGACTTGATGTGTAAGAGTAGATGCTAGAGACGCATTTTATACATTTTTTATTTTTATTATGGGAAATCATCATATGACTCCTACCGCTCTGGGTGGAGCGAAAGGGAGTGTCAGACTCTTACTGACTAAAACCCATCCGTGTTCCTCCTAATGCCCTTTGCGTTCCACGGCCGTGGTGACTCTTTCGAGAACAAATGTCGCAACACATTTTATACCTAAACAATGTAACGAAAAAAAAAATTGTTTCTACACCCGATCGCTTTTGTTGCGTAGAAGTCATAGGTGCGATGCTTTTTTTTTAAAGATGGGAAATCACCTACGGTGGCCGGGGATCGCCCTGCAACTCCCGACGCCCGGGGCGTCTTCTTCTGTAGCTGCGGTTGGGGCGAAGGCCTCGTCTTTCCTCGCGCGGCCCGCCTCGTCTTTCCTCGCGCGGCCCGCCTCGTCTTTCCTCGCGCGGCCCGCCTCGTCTTTCCTCGCGCGGCCCGCCTCGTCTTTCCTCGCGCGGCCCGCCTCGTCTTTCCTCGCGCGGCCCGCCTCGTCTTTCCTCGCGCGGCCCGCCTCGTCTTTCCTCGCGCGGCCCGCCTCGTCTTTCCTCGCGCGGCCCGCCTCGTCTTTCCTCGCGCGGCCCGCCTCGTCTTTCCTCGCGCGGCCCGCCTCGTCTTTCCTCGCGCGGCCCGCCTCGTCTTTCCTCGCGCGGCCCGCCTCGTCTTTCCTCGCGCGGCCCGCCTCGTCTTTCCTCGCGCGGCCCGCCTCGTCTTTCCTCGCGCGGCCCGCCTCGTCTTTCCTCGCGCGGCCCGCCTCGTCTTTCCTCGCGCGGCCCGCCTCGTCTTTCCTCGCGCGGCCCGCCTCGTCTTTCCTCGCGCGGCCCGCCTCGTCTTTCCTCGCGCGGCCCGCCTCGTCTTTCCTCGCGCGGCCCGCCTCGTCTTTCCTCGCGCGGCCCGCCTCGTCTTTCCTCGCGCGGCCCGCCTCGTCTTTCCTCGCGCGGCCCGCCTCGTCTTTCCTCGCGCGGCCCGCCTCGTCTTTCCTCGCGCGGCCCGCCTCGTCTTTCCTCGCGCGGCCCGCCTCGTCTTTCCTCGCGCGGCCCGCCTCGTCTTTCCTCGCGCGGCCCGCCTCGTCTTTCCTCGCGCGGCCCGCCTCGTCTTTCCTCGCGCGGCCCGCCTCGTCTTTCCTCGCGCGGCCCGCCTCGTCTTTCCTCGCGCGGCCCGCCTCGTCTTTCCTCGCGCGGCCCGCCTCCTCCTTTGCTAGCATTACTGCTTCGCAGAAGGAGGTGACCGCTTCCCAAGCCTCCTCGCTCCGGACCATGGATTTAACCAGGACCAGACGCGAGAGGTTGCCGCCCCCGATCGCCTCCACGCCGGTTGAAAGGGCTCATGATCAACGACGTGAACCAAAGAGTAAAATAATATAGTGACGTGAACGCTCTGTAGTGGCTCTGCGTTAAAAGACATCTAAATCACGGACATATCAAAATGGTAAAATGTTTAAACAATGTATCGCGGCTGAGCCTATTTTTTTTATTATTTACGACCACACCTGAAGGAAAGCGATGATGTAGGTAGTCGACGATGGAGCACGTTTGCCTAGAAGTAACCTACTTACTCTTGACTTAAAGACTTACCCAGGTTGTTGTAGCTATCAGAAAACACTCCGGCAGGGAATTCCACTCCCTAAGCTGTACGCACAATGAAAATATTCCCAAGAAGTTTTAAAATATGAGCCAGACTAGTGCCTGACGCTGGTTTAGATTGTTTATGTGCTTAAGTCGTAAAATCAATTAGTTATGCGAATGTAATGATCAATAGATTTATTACGGGAGGTTGATTTCATCGGTTGTCAGTATATAGTTTAATCACGAATAAATTAAATTATGGACAGCAGTAAAAAAGATATAAGTCATTTTATAGTGCAATGTCGTAATTACCTACTTGGAGTTAATAATAATTGTGACTTCTACGTTTGTCTTAAGATATTTTATTCCTATGGTAATAAAATGCAACAAAAGTGAAAGAGAACTGTACTGAAATTAATGATTAAAATGGCGTCAAAAAATTACTCCTTATTGCAATCGCCTGGAAGTGTGCCCAAAAGACTGGTGGCATTGCCACGTTGTACGACAGTTCTTATCCTCTGTCCAAGGTAAAAGCCAGCCCTAAGGCAAACTGTCTACTAGGGGGGGGTATCTTTAAATATTGCATGAGCAATTCATTATGGTTCAAGAATTTAATAAAGCCTAAGCTCCAAAATATGCAGCTAGGTTGTTTTATTTTAAAAATCCAATCTTTTTTTTACCCGACTGCGCTAAAAGAAGGATTATGTTTTTCGAGTGTATGTCTGTATGTATGTCTTTGGCACAATCTATAGCCTAAACAGCTTGATGGATTTTAGCTTGAGGGATTTTAGCTTGAGAGATGTCGTTCGATTTGTCTTAATAAAATTGTGAGTGTGATACTGGGTTTATCAAAATTATTGTCTTCAAAAAAAATCTCAAAACCGAACCTATCGAGTATAAAAGAAAAAGGACTCGCGGGGACGATTACAAAAAGATGACTCACTAAAATGTAGGAAATAAAAAAAAATACTTGTCAAAAATCCCAACCTCCAAAAATGACTAGAAGTTCCAAACAAGTCACTTTTCAAGCAATTTGCTAGCATTAATTTTACTTCCACACTCAAAATCAAAAACAAAATCAAAAGTCATTTATTGAAGACAGTCCCCCAAAATGCCCGCCCATCACCACTTCCTAGTGTTTAAGCTGGGAAGAAGAACAAACTCCACAGAAGATTACTGATTTTATACCACCAGCTGCATCATCAGACTGCTTGATAAGTGCTTTAAAGAAACGTTCTGAAACTTATCCGTGACGTCTCACCATTACAAGGTCGTCGTAACCCAGGCCATGATTAAACTTTTGAACTCTTAATAAACGCAAGGTTTTCTCCCATATTTCTATATAAGGACTGTTTGATTAATATGCCCGTCTCTGATAACACCCACGCCGAAGAGGGGTTCAATAAGTCGCCAATAACTCACTTTCAACGATTCTTAAAACATCTTTATATTGTACTCCCACACTTAGTTGGGACTTCGTATGTATAATACTTATATAACCATATACATTTTAACATTATATTCATAAACGTATAACTAACGGCAAATAATGATGACTGGGTACACTTGGAGTGAGGCAAGCGATGCACTGATGTGTAACAAAATAGAAGGTTCATTTGTACCATGGTTCATCCAGAGAAACGGAGGCTATCTTAAATGTAAAATAAGATTTAATGCCACCAGAGACAATAGTCCCATAACAGCTTGCTGGTGTTGGTAGAAACTGTTAACTATTCGGCCACCGAATGATTTTTGCCCACGGAATAATAAGATAATAATAATAGTTTGCCCACGAAATATACACATTTAACAAGGATAAAAAAAAACGTCAGATAAGTATCGTTGGTACCTGTACTAATGAAAATCATTGTATCACAGGCACCAGCGATGATTTTTTGATCACGGAATGATATTTGCCCACGGAATGATATTTGCCCACGGAATGATATTTGCCCACGGAATGATTTTTGCCCACGGAATGATTTTTGCCCACGGAATGATGTTTGCCCACGGAATGATGTTTGCCCACGGAATGATTTTTGCCCACGGAATGATGTTTGCCCACGGAATGATTTTTGCCCACGGAATGATTTTTGCCCACGGAATGATTTTTGCCCACGGAATGATTTTTGCCCACGGAATGATTTTTGCCCACGGAATGATTTTTGCCCACGGAATGATTTTTGCCCACGGAATGATTTTTGCCCACGGAATGATTTTTGCCCACGGAATGATTTTTGCCCACGGAATGATTTTTGCCCACGGAATGATTTTTGCCCACGGAATGATTTTTGCCCACGGAATGATTTTTGCCCACGGAATGATTTTTGCCCACGGAATGATTTTTGCCCACGGAATGATTTTTGCCCACGGAATGATTTTTGCCCACGGAATGATTTTTGCCCACGGAATGATTTTTGCCCACGGAATGATTTTTGCCCACGGAATGATTTTTGCCCACGGAATGATTTTTGCCCACGGAATGATTTTTGCCCACGGAATGATTTTTGCCCACGGAATGATTTTTGCCCACGGAATGATTTTTGCCCACGGAATGATTTTTGCCCACGGAATGATTTTTGCCCACGGAATGATTTTTGCCCACGGAATGATTTTTGCCCACGGAATGATTTTTGCCCACGGAATGATTTTTGCCCACGGAATGATTTTTGCCCACGGAATGATTCATTGAGTTCAGGGGAGACTACTTTAGTCTCCAGACTGGCATCACGTACCAGACACGGCTCTGTTAGGTCACAACCTAACAAGGCACAGTGGGGGTTCCAGAGAGGTCTTTTACGAGGTAACGGGGCTCCCTTCCATGTGCTGATGGTGATCACCGAGGTGGTTTTAGTGTGGTACGAATTTTACACTCCCCAGACTTATCCGCAGAATCCGAGCGCCTTTTGTAAGTTTCCCAGTGAGAACAAAAAAAGGTTTTGTGTACGTCTCGCAACTGGATCCGAGAGTCGTGCTGTTTAATAGTTGGCTCAAGTATTTGAAACGAGCGAGCATCCGACCACAATACACAGACAAATCATATCTTGTTTGAGTCTTCTTTCTCTATAAATAAGTCCTAAACTGGTTCTACGTTTTCCGCGCTGAAATGAGTTACTGGTGATGGTGTCTTAGGCAGTGAAAAGTATTTGTCACTCAAGCTTGACGAAACTGCAGCTTCCCGAATTTCCGGAATCTACGGAATCTACGGAATCTACGGAATCTACGGAATCTACGGAATCTACGGAATCTACGGAATCTACGGAATCTACGGAATCTACGGAATCTACGGAATCTACGGAATCTACGGAATCTACGGAATCTACGGAATCTACGGAATCTACGGAATCTACGGAATCTACGGAATCTACGGAATCTACGGAATCTACGGAATCTACGGAATCTACGGAATCTACGGAATCTACGGAATCTACGGAATCTACGGAATCTACGGAATCTACGGAATCTACGGAATCTACGGAATCTACGGAATCTACGGAATCTACGGAATCTACGGAATCTACGGAATCTACGGAATCTACGGAATCTACGGAATCTACGGAATCTACGGAATCTACGGAATCTACGGAATCTACGGAATCTACGGAATCTACGGAATCTACGGAATCTACGGAATCTACGGAATCTACGGAATCTACGGAATCTACGGAATCTACGGAATCTACGGAATCTACGGAATCTACGGAATCTACGGAATCTACGGATTCACGACTGGCGCAACGAACCCGAAGATGTTGGTTGTGTGATTCGGTTACGTGGCTGGTTTCTCGTCGGTATTTCGATATCCTATCACTCCACCATTTTTCTGGACGTCATGTCGACATCATGTCGACATCTTGGATAGCGAAGGACAGCCCTTCATTTCCCCATACACATAAATCAGGAAGATGCAACGTTTTGCATCTACTTTATACAATTCTAGGCCTTTTTATAAATCTATCCATTATGTCGACAGAGATACCTTCGGGAACGATGGACCTGTTAGCTGTGGTAATTTTGATGAGGAACAGCTCCTTAGTACCAATGAAGATTCCAACAAGCTGACTTGTTAATTTTAGCTCTTGAAATGGATGTTAAAACTTTTCATAGACTATCGGTAGACAGCATTTGATCGAAATATCGTATGAGGAAAATATTTTTACTATTGTGTTATCATACGCAGTTTGGGAGCATTTTGCACTTGTCTCAACGTTTTTTTTAGGATGTGTTCGACTGCTCACGTATTCTCCGAATGAGCTCATTTTTTACCAAGCCGTCCATCATCGAAAACAGTTTCGAGAGCTTACGCACTAGTGGGTCAGCGCCTTTACCGTCGTCCTACGCTTATAAATTATTAAAGGTCTACCACTTTGAGGCTGTATTAGGCTGATCGTTACCTTTGCTGATTGCATTAATGCCTCGGATTATTATAACTTGCATAATTATTATCCTTGAAGTGAATTTTTTTCAAGTTAATTCGAACGTGATCTTGCATTTTGATTCCCTCCCGGTATTCCAATAATTATTTGATGTGTAGGCACTGTGAATAAGATTTTCCTGAGACTGGGTTCTATTTAATACACGTGATTTCCATCTGTTTTGGCAGTTTTAAGATAGAATTATTCTCTGACATACATATATAGTTGTTGATTAATTTATAATTCAGTGATATTCATTGATTTTCGGCAATCATCTCAATGTCATGCCGGACGTCAAAGAATAGCACCATCCCATCACTTCCCGTAGGTGTCGTAAAAGGCTACTAATGACTCCCCAGAGTATGGGCAGCAGCATTCTCTGACCATTGCAATAACTACACTACGATCGCCAAACTGCCTGCCAAGCGTGGCGATTATGGCAACTCCCTCCCCTTTGGGGGAGGCCTATGTCCAGCAGTAGACGAGTGGTCTTTCGGTTGATATGATGATGATGATCATCATCAACAATCAATAAGCACATTCAGCTAAGGTCATGATGCCTCCATGAATAAAAACGTTGGCTATTGCCCATTGTAATGTTTAGCTGAGCGAAGCAATTCCTAAATAATAAACTACACAAAATTTTTCCCTCGGCTTCACTCAGTCCCCTCCTCATTTCTCCTTCGTCAAGTTTTATTTTTGTAAAAAAGGTGGTCGTTTCCAGGGTTCCCTACCTAGGTTAGCATTAGTTACGATGATTACTAATACATGCGACCCGATGCGTATTTTAGCAAAAGATGACAACCAAAGGGGATAGCACCTTTGTGGCATAGCCTCCCTCCCCGCCGCCATTTTGTTTTTTTTTTAAAGTTGCGGTGCACAATCTGACATGTATAATATAAAGAAAATAAGAACATGGTACCCTAAAGTCTCATGTTGTCGATATATTTTGAGGTAGTCACCATGTGAGAATCATGACTATCACTAAAAATGACTTAATTATGTGCCGATATGTATTTGATTAAATTTAAATAATAGTTAATAATGGATTAAATAATGCCAGCTCCCATAGAAACAAATGTTGACCTCTTTTTTTAAATAAAAAAAATTGGAAAGATTGCCGGCAAAAGACTAGGTAGTATGTACCTACGAGTATATGAAATAAAAAACACCGCATTGGAGAGATTTATGCGACCAATATTCCGAGGGGATGCAACTCGGGGTGGTTTAAAAATGTATTAGAAAACTTGTATGATTTATTGTTATTGTATTAGGTATGGTTTTGAGTTTGTGTCTGTATCGTTTTAGGGTTGAAACGTGAGAATTTTTTACGGGGTTGAGTAAGGAAAGTGAGAGTGAGAGGTTTTTATTGGTTAAAATTTACTTAGGGAATGTTTTTCTAACGTTAACCTTATTCGTGTTTTTAAATAGTTTCTGGCTCTCATGACACGTTTACGATGAGTGTTTATACCGGACCACAAAAAGTTGTTTTGAAAAATTATTCTAGGAACCTGTTTCACAGTGAAGGTATAGTCCAATCAGATTGAAATGATCAGAACTTTAAATATCAATTTACACTTTTGCCTGATAATCAGTGATCGGAAAATCGGGCGCTTATATACCTAAACTTCTTCCCGTGAAAGAATTATATGGACATTCCTTTCTGAATAAATAAATAAGTAATCCCAGGTTCTCGAGATTCAACAATAAATGGCTACATATCATAAAATTACATTTTTTTTCCCTAAGTAGTGAAGGCTGTGCTGGCCTATTTCTAAACCAGTTCTCATAAAAACTTTCATTGTAAATTCTAAGTTCCATTAGAATCGGGTTTTAAAATTTAAAAAATTACAATCGGGTATATAATTTAAAAAATTACAATCGGGTATAAAATTTAAAAAATTACAATCGGGTTTTAAAATTTAAAAAATTACAATGAGAGTTAACTATATTTTGTATGCGGGCATTTTTAGCAATCTCAGGAATTTCGAACGATTCCGGGATTCTGAAAAGCATGTCCGTATTATACTTTCGTGGGAATAAAAGTGAAGTTTAGGTATATTAGCACCCGATTATCCGATCACTGCTGATAACTTAACTGGGAGCTTTTATGGGCAAATTAAAATCTCTAGCCTAGATGAACCTTTCCTACCTCTGCCATGCATATTTATAAATAATTTAAATACGCATTCTTGTAGGAGCTCCTGGCTAAATAGTGACAACCGCACGGGTCGATCTTCAAAGTAAAGCAACGCTTGCCGAGGTTGATCTGTGAATGGGTGACCATCTTAACATACCGAGACTCCTCCGTGCCTCAGAAAACACGTTAAGCTGTTGGTACCGGCTGTCATTTGTAGATCTTTGGCATTCGTTACGGATAGTCGAAAGCCAGTAAATCAGACATCAAACTTGCCAAGAAGTGCCGTGTTACTCAGTTAACTGGTTGTGGAGGTCTGGTAGGCAGCCGCTACACTTAAAATACTGGTATTCAGCTGAATCTGGTTTGACTGGAAGCCGACCCCAACATAGTTGGGGAAACGCTAGGCACATGACGATTCTTACCTGGAAAATATATTTTGTTTTGTAACATTTTAAAAGAGACTATTCACCCCACAATCATGAACTTCCTTATCCGCCATCTGTTGAATCCAACAACAATAACATGGAATATTTACATACCAGTAACCACATAATATTGAAGCGCTTATTACAATCAAATAGAAAACAATAGACTTGTTACGAGGTTTTTTATTGCAGGACATTAACCCCAGGTCGTCTGACAGTAACCTCTCGATGACGTTTGTCTGTAAACGCTTGTCTGTAAACGCTTGTCTGTAAACGCTTGTCGTTAAGTGTTTTATTTATATTTTGTTTGAATGAAAATCAAACTGTCTAGGCTTTTCCCAAAATGTATTAGCTTAATGGTCACCCATCCAAAATGTATTAGCTTAATGGTCACCCATCCACGGATTGACCTTGTTATTGCTTAACCTTGGAGATCAACTTATGCAGCTGTTAATATTTAACTACGAGCTCTTCTCAAGTTCGGGTGATAAATTAAAATGAATTTGATAAAGGGGCAGCCCATGGGGTTTTTATAAAAGCATATATGTTTATATAGCACACATTGATACACAAGTGTGATGTGAAATATCCAGATAACAAAGAATCTGAACATGATCTGAGTTTATAAATGTAGTATTGTAAAATTTGTGCACTGGATCCCACCCAATTTTGAGTTAAGCTAGCCTTTGTACATAAATTTTTTTAATCACTGTAATTTTAATATAAGTTATGGTGTACAAAAAAAAATATAAGTTAGAATTGTAACATGGAAAGCAAACATCCTGTGAGTCTTCATCTTGGATATCCATAATTTTACATTCAATCTGCCGGTCGATTCTGTATACATGTCGAAATGAAGGCAAGATGGAATAACAGCTCACTTCGTGATCACGTGACATCTTGTTTATATGGATTGACAGCTCACCTCGTGATCACTTCACCTAAACCTTCACTTAGACATGTTTGCAGAAGCGACCGGCTGTTCTCTTGCACTCCACTGATCTGGCTTACGATTCGGACTGGGTGAGTAAGAATCATAGATCATCGCAATTAGTAATTGAAACGGAAAATACCCAGATCAGATAAGTAGGTATAAATGTAAACACTACTTCTATCTATATATTTGCAAGTTTTAAAATTGTTTAATTATTGTTCTTCCAAGGTTTTGAATGGCAGTACTTACTGAATTTAATCAAAATCATTTAAGTTTTGTTGGAATGTGCTCTCGCCTGTAAAATTTGTTTGTCAATGTTTATGGAGATATCTGTAAAGAAAAATTTAAAAAAGAAATAATTTTTTTTAACTGTCATAGAACTGACATGATTGTGTATAAATTATAAACCTTAACTAAAATGATACTCAACCAACAATTTAATTCGACCAACTTTATATAACATGAACTCTTAATGATTCGCCCCATCATATCATCAAGAAAAAGCTTTTAACCGAGTTGTAACAATCCAATCCCTTTGCAGAAAAGAAGTCCAAAATCAACGCCAATTATAACAAGAATTAGTGATGACACACACTCCAATAAATTATCGTTATCGATACTCTGCACGCTTGGGGACAACGTATCGACAGCCGGCAGAACACGAATACAATTTGTAAGATAAAATAATGTTTTGGGTTGCGAAACGTTGCGTCACGAACCGACCGAGAAGCATGATTAAACTTGCAAAAGCAAAATACAGCCGAGTAAAGGTTAGTCGGCGAATAGTGGTGGTATACGATGTCGATGAAATTAATGTTGAATTAGAATATGCGTCAATAAAGTCCTGTTTATGTTACCGGAGTTAGCTTTGCAGAGTTTATATTAGTACTATAATTAGAATGCCAAGTATTTAATTAAAATGGGAAAGCTTGTTTCATGTTCGATATTTTATTGTTTATACATGATTTCTTTTACATTTTTAAGTTATCTAACTGGAACGTTTTAAAATCTATAGGTATTTAATTATTATTTCATAAAAGACAAATCAAGTGAAATAAGTTTTGTTTATTCAATATTTTTTGCAGAATTACACAATGCAGTCATCCGCATGAAGACAAAATACACTCCAAGATAATTTAACAATATGTATTCACAGATTTTTTGCTTTCAAAAAATCAACTGGCCTTATATTAGTATCAATGCTGAGCATTTTAACATCATAAATACTTTTAAGAAGTTTTCACAAAAAAAAATCTAACTTCTATCGATAAATCTGGTTATCGCTTCCCCGTCACTAAAATAGCACGGTACCGATCATTGTCAATGGGTTCGTGATCAAAATATACGTATCCGCTTATTATCTTAATAATTTTGTATACAATCTCGAACGACTGACTCATTTTTGAGCAAGCCAAGGTTTTATGCCAAACGATCTGTTTTAAACTAGGCAATGCTTGTTTTACGGTGTGATTTTTTTATGGTGGGTCGTAAAATTTTTTATCGATGGATATGATGCCATGTTTCGAAGAGTGTTTTTTAATGTGTGGTCGATTCGTAGTACAGTAAAAAGTACTTAACCTAGCTTCTTTGAACGTGTCATGTCATGGGGGGCTTAGTCTGATGAATTCTTTATGTTGTTTTTTTGTTTCCCCAGTTGTTACATGTTCTACTGTTCAGAATTCTTAACTTTCCTATTCTTCATTAATCAATTTATAAGTAGCGATACAGCTAGGGAACAGAAGAATAGAGACGATACGTTTTATGTCATTTTACGTGACTATTTTCATTACTGCCAACTTTAGCACTATTATGCTTATGGTTCTTGCACTTTTCTTTGCTTGCATTACGAGCTTCTTCATAATAAATAATTTCACAAAATACTATTCTAATTGCTCAAACTCACTTTAGGAAAATAATTTGACCGCGTGCCATGTTCCGGAACATGGCACGTGGTCAAATTATTTTCCCAAAGTGTTGGTCATAGGAATCTTTTTCATTTCTTGCTCCAACTAAATAATATAATCAGGTACCTTGCAGGCAGTCGTTGCACCGAAACATGGACAGCTAGCTCAAGCTCTTCGACAGCTTTTTCTGAGTAAAAGATGATACGAACACGCTTGGTATTCACGGATAGTTATGATAAGACCGTCTCTAGCAATGGCCACCGAGGCGTCTCATTGTACTTCGGGGAGAATGTCCAAGAACTCCACGACCTCATCCCACCGGCTCCCTTCTACCATCGGACATCTATACGCACTGCAAGTTACCATCCCTACCTTGTTGCTGTTCCACCAATTTGCACTAAACTTTTCCAAACGTCTTTTATAATGCGCACAGCAGAGGAGTGGAACTCTCTGCCTCGTCTATGTTTCCGAACGCATACAACCCTAATCTCTTAAAATTAGAGTGAACAGGCTTCTTCTGGGTTAGCTCGCTCCATCGTCGACTTTGTCTCTGTCATCTATGATTTAGACTAGATTCAAGAGTAAACCCATATCAAATAAAAAATTAAATAAAAAAGACCTTCATTTTTCTTTTCCATTATTTATTACTCTTTTTCTTTCTTAATTTTTTCCCTTATTATGTCCTGGTGACAAGCATTATGCTGTATAAAGTATATGGTCTTCTATAAAGGCTTCGTTGTCACTAGAACCATCAACAGTTGGATGAAACTACTGATTTTTTTTTTTCAACACTAGTTCCATTTTAAAAGATCAGGGAATAATGGAAGTGATGTTGAATTTGTTATCAACAGTCACTTGTGAAATGTTTTAATGGTGTAAACCCCAGAGGGAGAAAAATTTAGTTTTTATTAAATACATAATGTGCAACTATTTACTATATATAGACTAATTTTTTTTTTAAATAACCTACTAAAAATAGTCTAAAATATGGCGTCGAAAAATTTGTCCGCATCGCTGGTCACTGGTAAAGTACCCAAAAAGCTGGCAGCATTGCCACGTTGTATGGCAATGCTTATCCTTTGTCCAAGGTAAAGGCCAGCCCTTGGTTCACGCGAAGTGTCAACTAAGCGTCTTGAAAGATCCTTAAACAATTTATGAGCACTCGGACCCCACGACCCGAGAGTTTCAACCCCGAAATAAACAGCTCGAACAATAGTTTAGTTTTTGTAATAATTATATTCAGTAAAATTAATGAATTTCAAATAATCATCTTAGTAAAGAAGGATGGAAAGTAAATCCCAGGATGCCCGGTATCTCAGATGGGACAGCGTTTGGACCAGTTCAAATCCAATTCGGGAGGCAAATTGTTTTCCATCCCCTTTTATCTTTGAAATCATGTCTATTAGATTCATTACAGTACGCACTCAACGTATTTTATCTAAAAATGACCCACAGATAAAATATTTTAATAATTGCGTTTGGGGTTCAATGACTTCTGTTTAGGGTTGTTCAATGACTTCTGTTTAGGGTTCAATGACTTCTGTTTAGGGTTGTTCAATGACCTCTGTTTCGGGTTCAATGACTTCTGTTTAGGGTTGTTCAATGACTTCTGTTTAGGGATGTTCAATGACTTCTGTTTAGGGTTGTTCAATGACTTCTGTTTAGGTAAATTCTGCGTTGTTTATGTTGTGTGCTCTGCCCATAGTAAAGTTCTGTAAAAGATTAGTTCTATACTTCTTTAATGTTGCACCGTATAAAATATGTAAGAACTGTAATAAAGTCTCGTTTTGATTGACATTTGTATTAATATTATAATGCCAACCTTCAAGGACATTATTGGTCCTATGCATCTCACCATCGACGCACCATATTTTTTGTACATATGGTTCCATTTGTATTTCATTGAATATATATAACAATATAAAATTATTATAAAAACGTAAGTGTTTTTACCTCTAGTGTATTTACACCCAAAAAAAAATCACAAGTGTTTCTACTAAGTGGTGTTTTTACAATCCACAACAAGTGCCTCAAATAATAATGTGGAACTAGTGATAACAAATTCAACATTAGTTCCATTATTTTCAACATTAGTTCCATTATTTTCAACATTAGTTCCATTATTTTCAACATTAGTTCCATTATTTTCAACATTAGTTCCATTATTTTCAGTTCCTTTTAGGGTTCCGTAGAACAAGGAACCCTTATAGTTTCGCCATGTCCGAAACTATAAGGAACTGTAACTGTCTGTTCATCCGAAGTTTAGCTCATTGAAATTTGGTATGGGTATTCATATTAATCACGCCGACAAAGCGGTAAAATAAAATCTTGAAATACGTTTTTTTTTAGGGTGGGGCCTCCCTACAAGTAAATTGGCGATGAATTTTGATACATAGTTCCATTATGGAACTGTTCATGGCACTAGTGGCAACTAAGCACATAAAACAGTATTACTATACTGTCACTACAGTGTACTATATACTGATTCAATACTTTGATGCAGTATATATAGAACACAGGGTTTTTATGTTTAGGTAGGTAGATTTAGTCTGACATTTTAACTACACCATCCTACTTTTTTTTCCTTTGTTAAATGTGTGTACATATAAAATGTGTTAAATAAATAAAGTACATAATTACATGCACACTTTAAAAAATCATTCTGTCTAAAGTCCCACGTGACCACTGTTCGGACGTAGGCTTCCTCTACGATTGGTGACACTCAATCTTGGTTTGTATAAAAATGTTGATAGCACCGCCTCTAGCACCGGCTGCCATGGCATCCCCGCGCTTTGTAGCCTTAAGGTGTTATGCAGCACTGAACTTTTTTTTTCTTGTGTTTGGGAAATTTTGGATTCACTCTTGAGATAAAATTTCAATGGCGAAGCAGACCTGAGTAATGAGTATCAAGATATAGTGGGCGTGCTCGTCATCATGTTACTTACTGAGTTAATTTCTCTTCTTCGAATTTCATTATGATTGGTTGCCCCTTTTTTGAGTTGTGATGTCATGATTAATGTCAAATCTAGTTCGGCAATATTGTGGATCATAGGTTTATAAGATGTCGTGTTGGTTACAGGTTGTACTATGTCCCGCTATTGAGGCATACTAAATTCATATTACAAGTTGGCATATAGTTAAAATTATTACATCACACACACACACACACATCACTTTTTTCGTTTAAGAAATTCGTATCAAACTTTGTTAAATTGTTTCACTGTCTATTGTTTCTTAAAAAAAAACAAATAAAAGCGAACGATTAAGGATCGAAGCGATTTTTCGAAGAAAAATCTTTTTAACCGGCTTCAAAAAGGGACTTTATTTTTTAAGTCGGTTAAAAAGATTTTACTTTCCATATTCCATATATTATAGTACAAATGAGGTTACACACTTTGTAGGGTACATTAACTACGCTACAACTACAAAAAAGAAAAGTAGATAGAAGAAAGAAAGAAAGAAAGACGAAAAAAAGAAAGACGAAAAAAAGAAAGAAGAAAAAAGAAAGATGAAAAAAGAAAGAAAGAAAGAAAAAAAGAAAGAAGAAAGAAAGAAAAGAAGAAAGAAAGAAGAAAGAAAGAAGAAAGAAAGAAAGAAAGAAAACACGTTTATTCCGCCAGAAATGACACGAAAATTACGTATCAACTAACTAAAGCTCAAGCTATACCGGTGGTTTTCGGCTCCAGAGATGGTATCTCCTTACAATTTAAAGCGTGCCTTGATCCAACCGTGCAGCGACAGCTTCGACATATGGTCGTCGAGCCATCAAGCGGTTGTGCATATTGATATTAAACGGTATGGGTATGTCAACTGTTCGCGTTTAGCAGGATTGCAATAGATTCTTTTTAATGTTTCTGACGAATAGAATATATTCGTATTATCAAGAACATGTTTTTTTAATTTTTTATAGTCTGTTCTGCATAACGTTTTATAAGAATAACTAGCTGTCGCCCGCGGCTCCACCCGCGTGAATGTCGAAAATTATCCCAAGGGAACATACCCCCTAGATAAAAACTATTTACTATCCTATGTCCTTTCTCGGGACTCGAATCTCTATACCAAATTTCATCTAAATCGGTCCAGCCGTTTGCGCGTGAAGAAGTAACAAACATACACACACACTCACAAACTTTTGCCTTTGATGTGATTATTAATTTAATTTCACTTTGTTTGTTGTTTTGTGTTTGTGTTGGTCTCAAACTATCGAGACCTTACATACAGGTAAACTCAGAGAGCATCCTTATCCAATATTGAATAAACCAGAGTTTGCACATTTAGGTAGGTTCTACTTCGGGTTGGCTTTGGGATTTACAAATTCCATTATTTTTACCTGTTTTAACTTATCCAATGCCACCATATTTCAACAATTGTCCTTATTAACTTTGACTACATTCGTGCAATAATTTCTAATAATTGTGCAATTTGAATTCGTTTGCCTAAATCCAATGATAACGTCAATCTTGCAGTATCAGCAAGGATCTTAATCCTTTTCGTATCTAACGTCACACACCTTCAAATAAACAATTGCGTCAATGATGAAATTGTACTGAACTAGAGTATTTGTACGTTATTTGAGGCGCAAAATATTAGCGATGACAATGGGGAATATGCATGCATTTTTTATTTGCAAAATAAAATACTTATTATCTGTAAACAATTGTTTTTTTTTAAATACCTTCATCAGCGATGAAGTTATTAAGCTTCAAAGTTGACAATTAAAAAGAGGTAGCTTAAAAGTGGCGCCAATTACGGAAAAGTTGAAAGGGAACCGCTTATCTTGGTATGGTCATGTGAAGAGGAGGGTACAAATGCACGTAACTAAAAGAGTTATGAATATAAATGTGGATGGATGGACAGGGAGAGGTAGGCCAAAGAAAAGATGGATGGATTGTGTTAGGAGTGCTATGAAAGTAAAGGGAGTTAGTGATAGCGTGACGGTTGACAGGACAGAATGGAAGAAATAAACGTGTTGCGCCGTCCCCAAGTAACAAGGGATGAGGGCAGGAAGATGATGAATTATAAAGAGAAGTCCGATACCAACTGTGACGTCAAATACTATGTCGCCTATACAGCTGCACAAAACAGCGATTTAGTGAGAGGGACAGATATATTTGTTTAAAATAGTTTTATCTTGTTTGTTTTTCGGTCAATTTCGATTCTGTTTTCACTTTAGTATTATATTTTTGTATATTTCTAGATATTCCCTATTATTTCAAACATTCTATTAATCCATTGCTCGTCCAAATCCTGGTACTTTCAAACAATTTTGAACAAAATGATCAATGTTTGCTATAAATATAAACTTTTTTTTAATTGCGTCGATGATGAAAATGTACAAGTTAATTAAGACGCAAAATGTCGGCTTGTAGAAAACAAAATACGAATACAGCGTGTGCTGAAAATATGTATTCAGTACTATGAAAACTTTCATCTTCAAATAGACAATGTTTTTTTCTAATTTCGTCGATGATGTAATTGTACTGCAAGTTGATAATGAAACAAAAATTGAGTAAACCTTGATTTTAATTCTTCTATCAATCTATTGCTGGTTGAATTCAGTTTTCATCAAAATGCCCACTGTATACAGACCTATGAATACTAAACATCGTGTCAAATTGCGTCGATGATGAAATTGTATTGCAATGGATACAAATTAATTAAAACGCAAAATGTGTGATTTCAAATCTTCTATCAATCCATTACTGGTTCAATTCCATTAAATTGCAGAAAATAATCAGAATGCGCAATGCATACAGTACTATGAATTCTCGTTGCATTATTGGTGCGTAATGTTACCTACCTACCTGTCCCGACTTGTCGAGCTTGGACGACTCACGCATGACCAACGACCTCGGATACTGAGAGGTGTGTCCACTTAGTTTTAAAACACGTTAAGTGTGAATCATTGTTATGCTAATTTTATTTCCACATTAATTTACGATTTGCCCGCAAAATATTCCACTTTAAGTGCTACGGAGCGTAATTAAATATAAGTTGAAGTTAAATTATGGCTGAAAAGTGTTTTATCCGTCCAGGTTGGTGTTTATTTTCTGTATTAGGATTAGGTAGTAGTTTCTTAAAACAATATTACGTTAAATGATTTTTGATGATTTTCCTTTTAAGTACTCAACAATTGTATGTACATATATTAGTTAATATATACTGATAATCCTAATTTATTTTATTGAAAATTCCTGGAAATATGTATTTTTTTATCCACTGTTTACCAACAAGATTTTTTCAATAAATAAACAAACGGATGCAATCCATGATTAATATTTAAATGGCATGTAAATCACTAACCAGCACCTCATTATAACTGTCTAGGTAAATTATACCTACAAGTTGTCAGTGCTCGTAATTTAACTACCATTATTGCGGAAATGACACCTAATGATACTCATACATACAGAAGTTATAAATTGACCTTACGTCTGAACACTATAAACCTTCGAGCATCAGTACTGACTCACCGATGTCCGTTACCAATGACTAAGAATTAATTAAATCTAAAGGAACCGATTATCCAACACGCAAAACCAACTGTAAAAACGAGGAGAAAAGATTCAAAATTGATAAACAAAGATGTACCGTTAACATCTTACGAGGGATCAGAGAAAATCGCACCAATTTAGGATTTTGTTTTAGTTGTAACTGTGGTTTTAAATTATTTTGATGAGGTCTCTGGTTCGATAGCCGGGCCTAAAACCGGTGTTTATGGAAAGGAAATTAATTTTAAAAGGTTTTTTGTTAAAGATTATTTTGAAATGGTCACGTCACGATTCAAAATGTTGTTTTTGCATGCTGCCTTTTAGTGCATTACTGGCTTGGCAACTATTGGTACAAGAATACCTACAGTATTAACATGTGAGTATGCATTTTTTTGAATCAATCAATCATAAAACATTGATAAAATGATATCGAAGTCCTCGTTTTCGTTGTCCTCGATCGGAAATAGCGTATGGATGTTTATCACTAAGAATTAAGTCACATGTACTGCAGTGCAGGTCTATCAGTAGGTAAGCATGGAATTGACGATAGCTTCTACCAAAAAATCTCGCTTTCACGGTTCCGTACCTAAAGGGTTACCAACAGTCCTAATAATATCTAAGCCTCCGCTGCCCGTCCGTCTGTCTGTCAGTGGGCTGTATCTCATAAACCGTAAAAGGTAGGCAGTTGAAATTTTCACTGAGTGTGTATTTTTTTGTTGCCGCTATAAGAACAAATAATAAAACATAAATCAAATTAAGAATTAAAAATAACGAATCAAACTGAATTGTATGGACATACAAGAAACGTGATTTTTTCGGTTTTTGGTACATCTGCGAGCCCGACCCGCACTTAGACCATTTGTTATGTTATGACCTATGTAGTGAAATTATGGCATTATTATGAGCCTGTAGTGTCCCACTGCAGGGCAAAGGCCTCCCTTCCTTTCTTCCACTGTTCTCTGTTCTTTGCCACATCTGGGCAATCCTTTCGGTAGGAGTCTAACTCGTCCCACCATCTGCTTGAAACCCAATCAGAGGCCACTTTTGCCCAGTTTTGCCCAGTTTTGTTGCGACATAGGGCAGATGTGCCCAGCCCAGTTCCATTTTAGATTGATAGCTGAGTTGCCTGGCATTAAATTCTAAAATATCGAGTTCACGATTGCAACGGATTACAACTTATTACATTACTTCCTCAAGGAGACATTCCGATTCTTACTGACTAATTATCTGACAATGCGGTCGATGATAAGATAACGGAAACATTGCCGATCGACAAGAGTAATGATGCAGAAATGGACGGAATGACGTCATTCGATATGTTTTATCTTATCTTGAGGCAATTGTAAATAGGATTGGTAGACATTATGGCGATGGTCTAATCAGTAGTTATCTTAAGGCGTAGTTTAGTGTTGATGTCGGGGATTTTGAAGTAAACGAGGTGGCTATTTTAACTATTTTTTTTAAAGAAAGAAAGCAAACTAGTTTATTTGGCACACACTGGTACACACAATGTTCGTACAAAAAAAAGGAAACAATTACAATAACATCGTGTGCCCCGCGACTGCACCAAATAGGTCCAGTTCAGCAAAATGCCAGACAACTAGTAGTTGCCTGACGCTGGTTTTCAGAACGCAGACGCTGGTGTTTTTGGACTATTCTTTTTCGTACAAAATAATATTGGAAACGTATATATAATGAAAAGAGAATGAAGTCTTGCAATTGAAATACATACTATAGCACCAGGGGACAACTCTCGTGGGAATACTTAATATTATAGCAAGTAAAATACCTTTTAGGATTAAACTATTTCTTGTTTAGGTCATCTGGCTTGGAAGGCAGATAATACATGACTAAATTAAAACAAATCATACTTTTTTATATTCATAATTCAAATACTATTTATATTTCTGCCGGACGCTTCCAAAGTTCCAACGACTAACTTATCTAGCCTGCAGCCAAGGAGTTCACAATACTTATCCTGTGGTGACCATCTTTAAACCTTGACAGGTTATTATATTCTATTCTTCTGTCATGTACGTAATTTTTAAAACAACTTCAATGTTAAAAACTTTTATGTTCTAGTTGGTTTCGCTTGTCAATTGTGTGTATTAGGTATATATCACACATAAATTAAAAATCATACCCACAGCTTGACACACTATCGTCAGCTTATCCCAGGGACTTCACCGAGTTCAAGGCTTCGTCTGTAAGAGTGAATCCCCTGAGATCCTTGATAAAATTGCTAATAGGAATGGTTATTAGGTTAATTTTTAGGGTTCCGTACTCGAAGGGTAACCAACGGAACCCTATTATTAAGCCTCCACTGTCCGTCCGTCCGTCCGTCCGTCCGTCATTCTTTCCGTCCGTCCGTCATTCTTTCCGTCCGTCCGTCATTCTTTCCGTCCGTCCGTCCGTCATTCCTTCCGTCCGTCCGTCCGTCATTCCTTCCTTCCGTCCGTCCGTCATTCCTTCCGTCCGTCCGTCATTCCTTCCGTCCGTCCGTCATTCCTTCCGTCCGTCCGTCATTCCTTCCGTCCGTCCGTCATTCCTTCCGTCCGTCCGTCATTCCTTCCGTCCGTCCGTCATTCCTTCCGTCCGTCCGTCATTCCTTCCGTCCGTCCGTCATTCCTTCCGTCCGTCCGTCATTCCTTCCGTCCGTCCGTCATTCCTTCCGTCCGTCCGTCATTCCTTCCGTCCGTCCGTCATTCCTTCCGTCCGTCCGTCATTCCTTCCGTCCGTCCGTCATTCCTTCCGTCCGTCCGTCATTCCTTCCGTCCGTCCGTCATTCCTTCCGTCCGTCCGTCATTCCTTCCGTCCGTCCGTCATTCCTTCCGTCCGTCCGTCATTCCTTCCGTCCGTCCGTCATTCCTTCCGTCCGTCCGTCATTCCTTCCGTCCGTCCGTCATTCCTTCCGTCCGTCCGTCATTCCTTCCGTCCGTCCGTCATTCCTTCCGTCCGTCCGTCATTCCTTCCGTCCGTCCGTCATTCCTTCCGTCCGTCCGTCATTCCTTCCGTCCGTCCGTCATTCCTTCCGTCCGTCCGTCATTCCTTCCGTCCGTCCGTCATTCCTTCCGTCCGTCCGTCATTCCTTCCGTCCGTCCGTCATTCCTTCCGTCCGTCCGTCATTCCTTCCGTCCGTCCGTCATTCCTTCCGTCCGTCCGTCATTCCTTCCGTCCGTCCGTCATTCCTTCCGTCCGTCCGTCATTCCTTCCGTCCGTCCGTCATTCCTTCCGTCCGTCCGTCATTCCTTCCGTCCGTCCGTCATTCCTTCCGTCCGTCCGTCATTCCTTCCGTCCGTCCGTCATTCCTTCCGTCCGTCCGTCATTCCTTCCGTCCGTCCGTCATTCCTTCCGTCCGTCCGTCATTCCTTCCGTCCGTCCGTCATTCCTTCCGTCCGTCCGTCATTCCTTCCGTCCGTCCGTCATTCCTTCCGTCCGTCCGTCATTCCTTCCGTCCGTCCGTCATTCCTTCCGTCCGTCCGTCATTCCTTCCGTCCGTCCGTCATTCCTTCCGTCCGTCCGTCATTCCTTCCGTCCGTCCGTCATTCCTTCCGTCCGTCCGTCATTCCTTCCGTCCGTCCGTCATTCCTTCCGTCCGTCCGTCATTCCTTCCGTCCGTCCGTCATTCCTTCCGTCCGTCCGTCATTCCTTCCGTCCGTCCGTCATTCCTTCCGTCCGTCCGTCATTCCTTCCGTCCGTCCGTCATTCCTTCCGTCCGTCCGTCATTCCTTCCGTCCGTCCGTCATTCCTTCCGTCCGTCCGTCATTCCTTCCGTCCGTCCGTCATTCCTTCCGTCCGTCCGTCATTCCTTCCGTCCGTCCGTCATTCCTTCCGTCCGTCCGTCATTCCTTCCGTCCGTCCGTCATTCCTTCCGTCCGTCCGTCATTCCTTCCGTCCGTCCGTCATTCCTTCCGTCCGTCCGTCATTCCTTCCGTCCGTCCGTCATTCCTTCCGTCCGTCCGTCATTCCTTCCGTCCGTCCGTCATTCCTTCCGTCCGTCCGTCATTCCTTCCGTCCGTCCGTCATTCCTTCCGTCCGTCCGTCATTCCTTCCGTCCGTCCGTCATTCCTTCCGTCCGTCCGTCATTCCTTCCGTCCGTCCGTCATTCCTTCCGTCCGTCCGTCATTCCTTCCGTCCGTCCGTCATTCCTTCCGTCCGTCCGTCATTCCTTCCGTCCGTCCGTCATTCCTTCCGTCCGTCCGTCATTCCTTCCGTCCGTCCGTCATTCCTTCCGTCCGTCCGTCATTCCTTCCGTCCGTCCGTCATTCCTTCCGTCCGTCCGTCATTCCTTCCGTCCGTCCGTCATTCCTTCCGTCCGTCCGTCATTCCTTCCGTCCGTCCGTCATTCCTTCCGTCCGTCCGTCATTCCTTCCGTCCGTCCGTCATTCCTTCCGTCCGTCCGTCATTCCTTCCGTCCGTCCGTCATTCCTTCCGTCCGTCCGTCATTCCTTCCGTCCGTCCGTCATTCCTTCCGTCCGTCCGTCATTCCTTCCGTCCGTCCGTCATTCCTTCCGTCCGTCCGTCATTCCTTCCGTCCGTCCGTCATTCCTTCCGTCCGTCCGTCATTTCTTCCGTCCTCTCTGTTCATCCGTCTGTCTGTCCATCTGTCTGTCTGTCCATCTGTCTGTCTGTCCATCTGTCTGTCTGTCAGCGAGCTGTATCTCAAGAACCGTAATAGGTTGACGGATGAAATTTTCACCGTGTGTATTTCTATTGCCACTATAACAACAAATAATTAAAAATTATATTAAATTAAACATTAAAGGGGAAACCCCCCCATACAAGAGACGTGTTTTTTTGGTTTCCGACCCGCACTTGCCCAGTTTTTTAAGCTAGGAGATCACAAATACTTATCTCATTCACATTACAAATTACTAAGAAGATTTTAAGTAATCTCATAGGAGGAAAACTTAATATAAACATTTATAAAATTATCTGTAATATAGTTTAATAACTATAAACTTAGATAAGCAAGAAAAAAGCCTACGTGATGAAACAGGCATTGCACGTCTTAGTTTTGATTGATCTTTTGAACCAAATTATCGCTAAGTATGAGTAATACAACAGTCACCTGATTCTCACTATCAAGTTCTTTGACTAGATGACCTATCCCTTGTGGCTGTACTATCTCTTTCCGTTTTTTTTCTCAATAAGTAGATAAACCGCCTTGGTCATCATTGTTCCTTACTTCAGTATTAATTTCATGAGAGATGATATTATGAGAGTGATGGAAGAGGGAGGGAGTGCACCTGTGTTTGCGCACACACTTGTGCACTATAATATGTCCCGCGCCGATGGCTAGTCTCGGTTGAGATTGGCCGCTATAGCCGAAATCGGTCGCTATAGCCGAAATCGGTCAGGAGGACTATATATATTAATATTATCATCATATCAGCCGAAAGATGTCCACTCCCCCAAAGGAGCATAATCGCCACGCTTGGCGGTCGCAGTGTAGCTGTTGCAATGTACAGAGAATGCTGTTGTCCATTCTCTGGTGAGTATCTTAGTCACCTCTTACGACACCCACGAGAAGTGATAGGATGGTGTTATTCTTGTACGTCCGAAACCACACAGACAGTGTTAATTTTAATCTCATCCTTTCAATAAATAAACCTTGCTTTGCCTTTTTTTATTCGGTAGAAATGTCTGTCATATTTTAATGAATCCTCACGACTACATTTTATTTATTTATTTATAATAAGCACACCAACAGCAATGTCAAATAAAATTACATTTAAAAACAGCATTTTAGTGACCATCAAATGACAGGTATGCATGATATTGTACATAATGAATATTAGAGACAAAAAGAAAAACTAAAAAGTGTGTTCAGTACAACTAAATCCAGAACATTACAAAAACAAAACAATTTGAGCTATTGCGTATTATAGACGGACATTGTTCGCATTGTATGAAGCGAAACTCATAGAGAAAACATCGATAGGGTAATCCGTCAAATTGGACCTTTCATTATATAGCCTTACCAAACGTGTTAAAGATGGTATTTGGCAATTGAAAAATGCGATGGTGTCGCTTACTACGAAAATATTTTCGTTTGCTTGTCAAAGGATTCAACTATATAGAATTGAATTGAATACAAACCACGACTTTTTAGTTTTTACCCATTGTATTTAAAAGTATTCTGAAGGACTTAAATAATTATAATCTGAGTTACATAAGCTGAGACTCTTACTGACTAAATACCATCCGTGTTCCTCCTAATGCCCTATGCCCTCCACGGCTGCGGTGACTCTTTTTGAACATATTCTGCAACCCTAGCAGGCACTGGCCCTGCTGGGCCCGTCTTACTATACCCTAAGTATTGATTTAATTTATGTACGGACATCAAAATAATAATCCTGCACTTAAATATTTTATCACAGAAGGGACTATCGAATCTGACATAATATCTGTCTTTATATACGTTTGTTTTTAATAAAGATTAATAATACATGCCTACGTGCCGCTACCGGCATTGCACTTTGTTTATATTATATATTATTTTCATGGACTTTTGACTCTAAACTTTTTGTGATGTTACTGTTGAACAAGCAATTAATTATTTCTAACTGAACGCGGGTATGTTTGTTTATGATTAAATATAAATCATTCTAAGTTTTTCAAGACTGCTATATAAATTGTAATCGGATTAACAAATTACTACTTGTTCTTCATGTTGTAAAATCGATTGGTATCTTTGAAATGACATGTGCCAGCACAGTATCGGCACACGATCTAGCTGCAAAATTCAACAATAAAAGAACGGATAGGTAATCAGAACATAAACCATCACATCACACTATATATAAAAGAAAAAGAAAGAAAATAAATAATAAAATTTATTTAGCACTTACATGAAACACGCACGGTACATAGAAATAATAATATAATAGTATATCACATCACACTATATCACATCACATCACGCTATATCACATCACACCACACTATATCACATCACACCACGCTATATCACATCACACCACGCTATATCACATCACATCACACCACGCTATATCACATCACACCACACTATATCACACCACATCACACTATATCACACCACATCACACTATATCACACCACATCACACTATATCACACCACATCACACTATATCACACCACATCACACTATATCACACCACATCACACTATATCACACCACATCTCACTATATCACACTACATCACACTATATCACACTACATCACACTATATCACACTACATCACACTATATCACACCACATCACACTATATCACACTATATCACACCACATCACACCACATCACACCACATCACACCACATCACACCACATCACACTAATATTATAAAAGCGAAAGCTTGTGAGTGTGTGTGTATGTTTTTTACTTCTTCACGCGTAAACGGTTGGACCGATTTAGATGAAATTTGGTATACAGATTGTTTGAGTCCCGGGAAAGGATGTAAGATATTTATCCCGGGAGTAAGTTCCTTTGGGATAATTTTCGACAATTACGCGGGCGGGAGCCATTTCTTTTTATTTCTTTAGATTCAAACTCTGAAAGAAGTGGGTCTCTGTCACTATTCAAAGTGAATTTGTTGGATTTTTACGCTTTCACGCCTCAATTGCTGAATTTTGATGAATTTTGGTACCGGGATAGATGGTTATTTTTTGCGGAAATCTACATTAACGGGAGAACAAAGCTGTGGGAAAAAGCTGGTGCTTTTTTAATTTATTAATTTAACAGTTTATGAACACACATTTAACAAATAGATAAGAAGAAGGAAACAGAAAAATAGGTACAAAGATGATGCTTATTTTTAAAGAAATCACTTCCAGCGTACCAGCGAAAGGAGAGTCGAATAAAAGAGATGTATACATCGTGTGTAAAAGTTTTGTTTACGTCGAAAAAATACTACATATAACATGCTCTATATTAATATGACAAAAATTAATATCATACTAATACATGCTACTTAAATAATAATATAAGGTGCTTTAAACATGCAACTATGAAGGCATTTCTTATTTGTTTAGGATTGTGACTATCTTCATACCTTATCAGCTATGAAGATAGTCACAATATAAGACGAAAAATTCGACGTCAGTAAACGACGTAAATCATCGACGCCGACAACTGGTTGTCTTACCCCATTTAGATAATATTCACGTGGGGTCAAATCACCATTTATGCGTCATCTAAATCCAGATATCTACGTGACTTTAATCTTGTAGTCACTACAAATCTGCGGTTATGCAAAATAACTAATTTACTTGTTTTAATATAATTTATATATTGCACCTGTTGAAGCAAGGATCTAGTAAATACTTTAAACATTATCTGTACTTAGAATTCATTATGTTACCATTTAAATTGAGCTACGACTTCCGTTTGAAATTAATGTTTAAATATTATCTTCGTTCCATTATTGGACTTAAATACGTTCGGTGATGCGACACCCGGTACATGAGGTATAAATCAAATCAAATAAAGTAAATTCAATAAAAAAAACCCGGTACATGATGTGTTTCTTATACTTACATGGAAATAATTTAAAAAAGAATTGTTACATTCAATTTTAGAATGTTTGTATGATGTCCATATATCATAAGTTATACGTCTATTAATCCTAGTAGTAGAATTCTTTGCCGGAGACTGTTTTTCCTGCAATCTAAGGGTCCTAAGTTTTTCAGGTTATTTACCTACCATCATCATACGTACTCAAACCTTTCTCCAATGGGAGTAGGCAAAAACTACAGAACGCGACCAGCTACGACCTTAACATAATCCACCATACCTCATCAAAAAGCACTTTTAAGAAATTAATGAAACAAATGATAAATGCGGCGAAAAAGGAATAAAAAGTGGGGCGAACACGGAAAAATAAAAATTATGCGAACTTTGCGGGCGAATCCAAAACAAATCAGAGATTCAGATCAACAAAAAATGAATTTATGCACTAAGCCTTAGACAAAGTCCTCTATCAATCTATTGTATTGCAATAACTTGATTGATAGTCTCCGATACCCTTCACTGCTACTGAACCTAACCTAAAAAGCTAAAAGTCGTGAAGATATGCTAACTGAGATCACTTGGGATGACGATGTAACTCATAACACAATACGTGGGATGGTTAGGCCCCAGGACTATCAGATCTTCATTGAAATTAGCGGTATCTGAGATCAGACGAGCCCGAATTATTGGACCTAGGAATGTGGGACAAATAGAAACGTTTATGTACTTGGATAAACAATGAGGGACAGCCTTTTGAGGTTTGCGAACAAGGAGTTAATAAGAAATTAACGCCTTTATGAATAATCGGGAATTGAGTAATCAAATTAAGTAATGGGAAATACCGTAAAAGACGTTTCCAAGCACGTGGGAAATACCGTAAAAGACGTTTCCAAGCACGAGGGAAATACCGTGAAAGACGTTTCCAAGCACGTGGGAAATACCGTGAAAGACGTTTCCAAGCACGTGGGAAATACCGTGAAAGACGTTTCCAAGCACGTGGGAAATACCGTGAAAGACGTTTCCAAGCACGTGGGAAATACCGTGAAAGACGTTTCCAAGCACGTGGGAAATACCGTGAAAGACGTTTCCAAGCACGTGGGAAATACCGTGAAAGACGTTTCCAAGCACGTGGGAAATACCGTGAAAGACGTTTCCAAGCACGTGGGAAATACCGTGAAAGACGTTTCCAAGCACGTGGGAAATACCGTGAAAGACGTTTCCAAGCACGTGGGAAATACCGTGAAAGACGTTTCCAAGCACGTGGGAAATACCGTGAAAGACGTTTCCAAGCACGTGGGAAATACCGTGAAAGACGTTTCCAAGCACGTGGGAAATACCGTGAAAGACGTTTCCAAGCACGTGGGAAATACCGTGAAAGACGTTTCCAAGCACGTGGGAAATACCGTGAAAGACGTTTCCAAGCACGTGGGAAATACCGTGAAAGACGTTTCCAAGCACGTGGGAAATACCGTGAAAGACGTTTCCAAGCACGTGGGAAATACCGTGAAAGACGTTTCCAAGCACGTGGGAAATACCGTGAAAGACGTTTCCAAGCACGTGGGATTTGAGCAACGATCATTTATATCAAAATAAATGGCGGAACGGTTGGCGCAGTGGTTGAGCGATTGAGCGATTGATTGTTGAGAAGCGTGTCGCGGGTTCGATTGCCGCACGGAACAAAAACACAGCCTACAGATACATAATTGTTTCGGGTCTGGCTGTTTGTATGCGATTTGATATGTTTGTAAACACACTCACGGCACAGGTGAGATTCCTAGTGTGGAGCAACGTTTAAAAAACAAAAAACCGTCTATGGGCCATACCGTACCATCAGGTAAAATAGCTGTCAGACGCGTTTATTTATTTATTATATACTTTATTATACACCAAAAGTAAAATAAAACGGAAACTTAAAACTAAAACACACACAATAGGCGGCTTTATAGCATTCCGCGATCACTTCCAGATAACCTGGGATAGACAGTAATTGTCTGTACATGAAATAGCGCTATCATTGGTGTGAAAAAAACCAAATCAATTCTAATATAACACATACATAAAAAGATTTATTCAGAAAATGCGCCATTTTTTTCCTAAGAATACGGTTCTTGGAAAATAAACTATAGGCCTTTAGGTGACCACGATATTTATGTGCATATACATAGGTATAAAATAAAGAACGTATTAATTACAATTTAAATAAACCTTGATCAGGTCACGCACGGTTACAGGAAAACCACTTGAAATTCTTGAAAATTTAAATGAAAATATTTCTCTTCTAAAAAAAAAACTTGATAAGTTGTTAAATTTTTCGTAGAAGTTACAATGGAGTCATTGGGAATTTAAATATTTACATATTAAATGTTTCTGAGTACTATGTGATGAAACTCACGTACATGATGAGTATTTGAGGTTTTTACCCCTTTTCCTTATACGTTAGGTTTGAGGTCTTATTTCCCTTGTTTTACCTTTATTTTTGGAAACTAGAACCGCATTTAAAATGAATCAACGTTTATACATTATTCTCGCGTTCTTGTTACTTGAATCGCACATAGGCTTTTTAAGAATGGGAAATCATCAAATGACTTTTTCCGCACTGGGTGGAGCGGAAGGGCGTGTCAGACTCTTACTGACTAAAACCCATCCGTGTTCCTTCTAAAGCCCTTTGCATTCCAAGGCCACGGTGACTCTTTCTAACAAATTCCTCAACGCACATACGTGCTATACAATTTACTACACCTTTGTATGATTTTATCCCAAAAAAATGTTCGGCAAAATTGCGACAGACCCAGACGAAGGGGGTTGGGGCGGGACGAGCTTGACGCCTATCGACAGGATTTTTCCACTCTTGAAGAATAAAAGGAAGAAAGAGTAGCCTTCACTCTGCAGTGGGACATAGAACATACTTCAATTAAATGATTATTCGACCTGGGAATGAAACCCAGGTTCCGACGCTTAATAGTCGCGCTGAACAGTGACGATAACTACGAGGAATACCAACCTTACATCGCCAATCTTTTTCATAACGACTGATACAATAAAGCACTATGCAATTACCGTACAACAGCATCAATTATAGCACCGCAAATATTAACGTCAACCCGTTTGTGTGTCAAGGGTAGATGGAATCGGAGGTAAACAATAAGGCTGAGCCATTAGGACGAGGCACGCCTCTACGTATTGTCGGCTAATGATTTGTGTTAGCTGTGGTGGATTTGTGGCTTCTAGTTGTTGAGTGCATTAGTTGTTTACTGTTTACTGTTTTTTGGACTGGTTCTCTTTACCAATCCAAAATACAGCAAATACAATACAACCGAATAAACCTGTCAAGTGCGAGTCGAGCTCGTGCGCCGAGGGTTTCGTATCTACCCATTATACCGCCATAATAAAATTGGATATTTTTTTTGGTGGCAGGCGTCAACTATGTATTGTAGCGTAAGTAAAAAATGTGTATTGTGTATACGTATTGAAAGTGCATTCGCCAAATTCAATACGTATAATTTTGAAGAAATAAAAACACAGATAATGTATTAAAAACAAATATTGAAAATCGCATAAAGTTCCACAGAAAAATTACTCTTTTTTTCAAATCTGTATTGTTTGACACCGTAACCTTCCAAAATTTCAAATAACTTTTAAGAAGAAAAACATTATGTTCAACAAAGGTAGAAAAAGATTCTTGCAAGAAGGATTTACTTTTTGCCAAAGAAATAAAGCAGAGTTCACAATGCTGCAGTATGTATGGGGACACCCTTTAATTTTCAACTTTTTTTATTTTTCCTTTATTGCTGTAAGACCTTGCTTTTTGCCGGTTCCAAACGAATTTAAAAAAATTATATTTTAAAATCATAGACTTCTTTAGGTTTTCCTATAGAAAACGTATAGGTGTAAAGATCTATTATCTGTATTTTTTTCAACATTTTAGGCCCAGGCTAGGCTTCAGAGATAAGCGACGGTCAATTTTCATTTTTTTCTTGAATAAATTCGGATCGGAATATCTAAAAAATATGAAAAAAAAAATTGAGACTTTGAGCCCTTTGATATATCACTCGGTAGGTACAGTTGAAAAAGCTTTTTTTTTTATTTCCTTATTTGACCACCAAAAAGTGAACCATAGTTTACAATATTTTTTTTGTGACGACCGTGTCACGTGTCTTTGGATCACAGAAATAAATATGTGTACCAAAATCTAACTGAATCGGTCCCGTAGATTCGGCAAAAATCGGCTGTGACAGGCGGACAGACAGACAACTGAGTGATCCTGTAAGAGTTCCATTTTTCCATACAGAGTTTCGGAACCCTAAAAAAGCTCTGAAATTAATGTTTTGACTTTTGTTCAGGGAAACTAGACTTTCCACTAGTTAAACTCGAGCGTTGAAAATGTAAAACTAGATTCGCCTTATTTTCCTGACTCCTCTTGTATGTAAATAACTCAAGTTTATCTAAAAACACCGTCACGAAATGACAACAAGGCAATTTGGTCAAACTACTAGAAGTTGGGGTCAGTATCGCTTTTGTTTTGACAGTTTAACAGAATTCTGTAGTTGAAATGGGTTAAAACTATGAACATTTTAAAACTATCGACCGGCAAGTTACTTGCTCTGGTAGTGTTGTGCTTTACTATAAGATTTTGATTTGATCCGCGTTCGCCTTTGCGCCGAATTTCTGAAAAAGAAAAAAACATAACTGATATATATAAAATGCGCAAGTGAGTTTGTTTGTTGATGCCTCTTCACGTCCTAACGCCTGAACGGATTTGAATGAAACATAACTCTTAGCACACGGGTAAACAATGTCCTTTATTCCTAATACGGGAAACTATTATCCGTGGGATAATTTCCAACTATCACACGGGTGAAGCAGCGGGCAGTGGATAGTTTTCTAATATTATTTGTGCCTGTCACAACACAATGCCTTTATCGTCCTTACTTGGCTCGAGATAAAATAGGTGAAGGTACTAAACTGAGACCTTCGAAATTGTACAAGAATAAAAATGTCCGGCATATCTTTGTATATCACTCGACATTAACCCTCCAATGACAGCGCAGCATCTGCGCATCTCTGCTACCCTCAGTTCTACATCCACAAACTACGTCTTTGCTCCATTTAGACTTGAGCGGCGCAATTATCTGCCGCTCTAACTGAACTACGAACTAGGGTTGTGACGCAAGTTCTGCAAGAAATCAAATTGGGAGAAAGAAATATTAGACCTCCGCCTTCGCAGGTTATGTATACGGATCTGGATATGTAACGAAGGTATATTAAACAAGGATCCAACACATTGGAGGGAATACGCATAGTTTATTGACACTTCAGATTCTGAGAATTTTTTTTTTTGGCTCGCTTAAAATAGACGAAAATCCGTTTTTGTATATAGTTTGCCCCTTTGTTAAAAATTTGCAGAGAAAAATAACGTCAATAGAATTGTTATTCCCACCCCCATGAGAAAGTATGTAAATTTGTACAATATACCTACCCCCTTTTTATTTTAGGTTCATTCATTCCATGCAAAGGTTGTCTAAATATCACTGTCAGCAATATGACCGTATTTTTTTGTGTATTCCATTATTGTTGGATAAATAATTATATGACAGAAGAAAGAAAGAAAGAAAAAGAGTTTATTTGCGACAAGCATGACGCATACAAAAAAAAAACTAAATTACAAAAGTTATGCAAGTTGGGAAGATATGCGTCTCATTCGCGCAAAACGGTCATAGCTCAGCATAATGCTGATACTGTGTGCGAGACAGGGCCACAGCGCTGTGTTTCAGCGACAACCGGCGTTGACATAATGACGTCGAACAGCGCAGCATTAAACGTATATTTTCTATTTATTTGAAATTTCATTGTGTTTCACCTCCGCTAAATGCGGTCATCGTTACAACCCTACTTGGAACACACGTTAAACTTTAACTGCATGTCTCATAAACTGCTTCAACAAAACTCGAGATACGATTGTTTAACTAATTACTCAACTATAGGTTTATCGACGCTTCGAGCTCTTGTTTTGGAGTAGCTAGAGTTAGTGGTTTGAGGAAGATATACAATTTTAAAATACTTGACTGGTTTTAGTGTGACTTGGTATTTATAAGGTACTAGCTTGTGCCAGCGACTTTGTCCGCGCATTTCCCGTTTATTCCCGATCCCGTAGGAATTTTGGAAATCCACTCTCATTGCTTCCCCTACGGAGTGTAGGGGAAGCAATGAGAGTGGATTACAATGGACACCTACATTTCAAATTTTAGCTTTCCACGACCAGTAGTTTCAGTTGTTTGTTGTCTGTCAGTCACTCAGTCACTCAGTAACGTCACTTTTCTTCCACCCTTGTTAAATATGACTGATGTAGTTAGCCCAGGACTTTCAAAATACAGACAGAATACACGCAGAGGAAGTTTACAGCAGTTTTTTTTTATCACCAGAAAATTGCAAACGCCGTAAGATTGTAAAATATCGCGTGAAATTGTAAAATATCGCGTGAAATTGTAAAATATCGCGTGAAATTGTAAACTATTTTTTCTTAATAAGACTCGGAAATATATATTGGAAACTATTGAATTTGGATGGGATTAATAGTAATAAACAATTTTTTCACAATATGTCGAGCAATTATAATCTAACAAAGATGTATTACAATTTAACGGAGTTTGCAGTTTTCCGGTGACACACACATAAACACTTTTACAATCAAATCAACGGGCTATCATCATCTTTTCTTTTTTTTAATTTCTTAACTCCAGTTTCTGAATTTTAAATTATTTCTCAAACTCTAGCTTGAAACCTGTAAAAATAAGGATTGCGCAACGTTTTGAATACCAAATACTCAATTCGGAAACCCTTATTCTTAACCGTGTACCGAACCACTTAAGCATATTAGCACCGATCAGACACGTGTATTCATAATAACTTAGCTAAATGTACATAATTATCATAATAATATTAGTGAGAACTTATTCATACGCCGCGTGTAAAACAAGGGGGCATTTATGTATGTAATCAGGTATTATCTTGTAATGAAGCTTATTAAAAAGTTTAATAAGGCGTTTATTTGTATCGTTTTTCTGGATAGTTTATTTTAGTTTCCAAATAATGCAATGGTGTATATATATATGCAATTTATACAACATGTAACAGATTAAACACAAAACCTCTTAAGGGGTCATTGTACTCGTCATTATGAACAACTATTACAATGGGACCAGAAATCGCGAAAAAAAAATCAGCTGTTCAGTACATTTTGTCAGAGTTATGCGCACAGAAATGTATGGGGCAGTCGATTTTTTTACGGGATAATAGCTTTGGTCTCATAGTGAAAATTGTTCATAATGTACAAAATGACCCCTTAAGACGTACGTATTGCGTTAATTCTGTAACACGTTGCATACACAAACCTTCTTTATATTTTATTCTATATTTTTTAAAGTGAAACTTTTATTACATCGTCTCATATTGTTTGGTCTGTGTATCGCATGTCGCGTGACGGTCGGCCGCGGAGTAGGGATAAAGTGAAAGGCGCTCGTCAGAGCAGCCGAGGCCAATATGGCGGCGTCTAAAGTTCCATCAGCTGTCCGTGTAGTGTATACTCATTTGTGCCAGTGCTCCACGCTAATTTGTTTGTTTTTGTCAGTGTTTTTTTATACCCTTACTGGAATATTATTCCGAAAATTTTTAGTTAAATATCTGTAACGTGAAAAAAAGTTTCACTTTTACCGTGGTTTTGGTGGGTTTTCATAAAACCACACAATCATTTCTTTCTAATAGTATAAAAAATAATGAAAATCCGTTGCAGTAAGAAGAAGCTAGGGGATACACAGAGATAGTGACTTTTTTATAATCTACTAGGTACTTGAAGATATGCTTACATGTTTTTTTTTCTCTGATATCCTTCTACTCGTAACTTTTCCTGCAATTATTCACTTTAGGCTGTTAATGAGCTATTCATAAATAATATATGTAAAATTGCTCGTTCACAAAATAAAAATATAAGTTCCAAAATGAATTACATGAGAGAAACAGCTGTGAAGATATATTTATAAACAGAATTTAGTTGAACCGCAGAGCATTACTCAGTAATAAAATGCAACCATGTTCGCAATGTATCCAGCGATACATTTATACTGCGAGCCATTTGCACCATCCTAAATTAGATTTATGTTTTTACTGTTGATTTAAAAAGCTGTTATTATTACGAACCGATATCAAAACCTTAAGAGTTGTGTAGTATATATATTATCAGAGTAATCATCATCTCATCATCATCTTCCTGCCCTTATCCCATGTTACTTGGGGTCGGCACAACACGTTTTTTTCTTCCATTCTGTCCTGTCAGCCGTCACGCTATCACTAAACTCCCTTTTCTTTCATATCACTCCTAATACAATCCATCCATCTTTTCTTTGGCCTCCCTCTCCCTGTCCATCTATCCACATTTATATTGTGTATATTTTCTATTTTGAGTGGATTTCAACGTTACTTTGTAGATTATCCAGTCAGCTATCAATTTCCGGTCATATCTATATTAAACAAATATTGACGTGTCTAAAAGGTGTTATTTTAAACCAAGCTATACAATAAATAAATACTATTTATTATAATCATAGATGCTATTTATAAAAAAGAATACTAAACCAAACCAATACCTACGAAAACACAAACAAGTACGCAATAAAGTGCAACAGAACTGCGCTCGCACCGATTCCAGCGCGATCTCCCGCCATATTAGCTCGGCGGTTCGTCGCCCGGGCGACGCACCAATGGCCTTCACCTCGCCCCCAAGGTCCCTTCCCGGAACAGTCTCTGCTGATTAATCATTTTCATGTTCTGTATTCGGACGGTTTTGTAATGTTTCAGGTTTTCCGAATTTTTGTGTTTCATAGAATATTGTGGTTGAGTATTTGAGCCGCTGTTTTTAAATTGAAGAGGAAAAGAGAATTGGTATTTATAGTATTGTGTTGCTGTTCAGTTTTGCCGTGGTTTGTCTAGTATATAGTTCTATTTATATTGGTTTCTATTATAGTAGGTGAATAAATGAAAATATTGAATGAAAATAAAAATATTATGACATTAATTTAAAAGGAAGCAGTCACTATTCATAGTTCCTGCAAAATACATAGAAGGCCTTTGATAGGGTGTGGCACGCAAGTCTACTCAGCAAGCTTCCTACAAAAATCAGCTGGGATGCCATAGGCATCCCAGCTGATTTTTGTAGCTGGATATCAGATTTCCTTAGTGAACAGTCGATCCGAGTAGTCGTTGACGGCTGCTTCTCTGACCTCATGGCTATTAACGCCGGAGTTCCTCAGGGGTCTGTTCTCTCTGCAACTCTTTTCCTGCTGCACATCAATGACCTGCTTCAGCCTGGTATTGTTGGGTATGCAGATGACAGTTCGGTTTCAGAGAGATACTTGTCTAGCGCAAAAACCAGCGGGGAAGAAGTTCGTTCCTTGAGAGAGGCCATGGTAGAGCGGACAAATTTGACCTTAAGTCTTGTCTCCCAGTGGGGTGATGACAATCTGGTCTCTTTTAACGCCACCAAAACACAAGCATGCCTTTTTACCGCGAAAAGGAGTCGTTTCGACCTAACTCCGACTTTTCGGGGTACATCTGTTCCTGTAACCGATCGGCTCGAGCTCCTAGGCATGGAGTTGACAACCAGTCTCAACTTTGGTGCCACCATTGAGCACAAAGCCCAAACTGCGGCCAAAAAGCTGGGCATCCTAAATAGAGTGAAGCGATACTTCACGCCTGGACAGCTTTTAACCCTCTACAAAGCACAAGTCCGATCCTGCATGGAGTATTGCAGCCACCTTTGGGATGGCTCAGCTAAATACCAACTTGCCGCGCTTGACTCGGTGGAACACAGAGCTAAAAGGCTCATTGGCGACGTAAG
>NDFZ01005484.1:476049-507380 GCA_002192655.3 Mamestra configurata
TGACGGAATACATATCAATAATATATATAATACAATATCTGCTATTTCTTTTTATTTTTGAGCACATAAATGTTTATTAATATTTTTGTTTTAAAATTAAGAGTCGCAACATTCTATTTTAGTTACTTTTTGTACAAAATATTTTAGTTTTGTATAATTTATGTGTGTCTATGTTTTCGAGCGTAGGTATGGCACTCGTGGGCTGCAGCTGAAAATCAGCGTCAGGTGGTAAACCTTTTGTTGCCATCTGGCATTATGCTGAGCTGAGGCCCTTTGGCATTGTTGGTTTTCATTGTTTATTTTGTTTAATTTTAGGTGTGTGTGTTTAAACACAATTTTTTTTCCTTCTTTTCTTTCTTTCAAATGCCTTCCATTTAAATCCGTTCAGCCGTTAAGACGTGAAGAGGTTACTCACAGACTTTCGCATTTATAATATTTGGTATGAATTCACATAATTATATGTAGTTTACCTACCAAATGACGTAAAAGATTGTGATAATATTAACAGATTTAAACTAAAGCTGAGAAATTACGTTTATGAAATGTAGTCATACCGCATATTAAATGTTAGCAATTACATAATTCCCATATATTTGTTTTGTATAACTTCACCAACACGCATCGGAGGCAATATGTATTTATTTAGATATAAACAATTACTTTGAATCTCATTGTAAGTGAACCTATGTATTGTTCTTATGAGAATAAATTCTTTAAACCGAGTTTTTTGTGTCCTGTCATTCTTGCCCAGCATGTCTTCAAAGCGGGGTAAACTATAATAACAACAAAAGTTGTCTCCCAAAGGATCTCAGTTAGCATCTGTGGCAGCCCGCAAGCTCGGAAGTCTCGATTCTAAAACATTGACACGTCCCTCCAAAACTAACACAAACTTTGTCAACAGACGTGACCAAACATATTTGATTTCAATCTCAAATACAAGTAACAGCCTCTCAGATTTAACTTTACATAAAAACTCTTCAAAATGAGATTCTTCTGTGTAAGCTCGCTCCATCGTCGACTAAGACTAAGTCATAAATGACAGAGACAATGTCATTTATGACTTAGTCTCTGTCATCTATGACTTAGTCTCTGTCATGACTTAGTCTAGAGTCAAGATTATATGATATTTGAGGTGGGCAAACCCACCACAAATCAAAAAAATTGAAAAAAAAATTTACTTAGTGCAGCATTTATTTACCTATGTCTTAAAATAGTTATTAAATCTAGGATCAGAGTGACAAAAATCACTGTAGTTTCCCTACATTTTGACAGATTTTGACTGAGACGCGCATGCGAACGTTGCTAAAAAAATATTAGTATATGGCCCTCAGTTAGTTTTGAATCACTTAATCTATTTAAACATTATGTCTACATATCTCATTCAACTCTCCTGTTGCAGGTGTGCTGATCTTTTGAAGCACCTTGCTCTTCTATTTGTATTTGTTTCTTTTTAGTGTTTATTTTCCTTTGCAGTGTTTATTTAGTGTGTGCATATCCAATGCGAAAGCGCGGTCTAAATAATAACTAATTTACAAGTTAATATTTTGAAAACAATAATACTTTGAAACAATAATTACCTATACTACTACTAAGATACGTAAACATAATAATATACATTTAAATAATGTTAAAGCAATTAATACTGCAGTAATAACCTGTTACAAAGTCATAAATAAAGTTGACCTTGTCAATAATTCCGAGTAAACAAATCATGTATTCCTGTAGGAAATGGTCTCATTTATTACTAAACAATTAATGGTCTCTTTCATTATGCAACATTTATTGGGACTAATAGTATTTACAGTATTTGGTCCCAGAGAAGCAGAAACACTATTCCTTATTAAAATCGGATAATATTCAGTAGGTAATCTATTCTTAATTCAAACACTAACTCGCTGCATTGATATTAAAATACAAGAGCAATTTAATTGTCTATCGTCACACTTCTACTTGGCGTAAAACCACGAACAATCGGCCACTCCTCTATAGTATCTGCTTATTATTATGCCATGATTGGCAACAGTTGGCACAGCCAGTGACCTTGGCAGGTCCCTTTAAAGTACTCACCTTGACCTGGCCGGTGATCGCAAGGTCATTGTCACTTGGCAACCGATGGAGGTATGGCCAGGAAGCTTTGCATGAAAATACACAGAACCTAGTGCTTTGAATGTTTTTATATTTAATTTTATATACTTCTGGACACATCTATTGGCACACCTTGTATTTTCAGTTTCGTTTGGTCCTAGCTAAAATTTTATATTAGGTCGAGCAAAAAGTTTTTATGCAGTTTTGAACCTGGCACATTCACAATTTCATTCAATAGTCTTTTTTTGAATTTCGAACACAGAATTTAAAGAAACAAAAGACAATTTGGAGCCTGTTTGTTGATATCAAACAATCGAATACTAAGAAAACTTGGTTTTATTGGTTTACTTGGATTTAATTCTTGAAAAAGTGATTGATATCTTTGGTTTTGCAACAAACATTACTTATTCTTAACATTAAGGTGAGGTTCTATCAATAATCTATGGATACTTCACCTGAAGTCGCCGCCCAAGCTGTGGCACTTATTCAGGCCGGACACAGCCAAAGAAACGTGAGTGCTCAACTTAATTTAAGTCGATCTGCGGTCCGAAATGTTTATCGGAGGTACCTAGAGACTGGCGGCTTTGTTCGTCGCCAAGGAAGGCCACGATCTCGGGTCACAACTGAAAGGCAGGATCGATTCATCGTGACGACCAGCTTGAGAAATCGTCACCTTACCTCCATTGAGATACAAAACCAACTTCGCGACTTCCACGGAGTATCTGTGAGCGCTCGAACTGTTCGGAGAAGGTTAAAAGAACGCGATATGGTACCACACAAGCCAGCTAATGGGCCCAAACTAACGCGAGCCCACCGAACAGCGCGCCTTCATTTCGCACGCAGTCATTTAAATTGGACACAGCAAGATTGGAGCCGTGTACTCTTTTCTGATGAGTCTAAAATTGTGTTACATGGCAATGATGGAAGGAAGAAGGTCTACCGACGTAAGGGAGAGCGTTTCGCACAATGCTGCTTTGAAGAGAGGGTTGCTTATGGCGGTGGCTCATGGACTGTCTGGGGCGGTATATCCGCGAGCGGCAAAACTCAACTTGAGGTTGTTACAGGACCACGGCTGCCAACATTAAATGCTGAAAGGTACATTCGTGAGTGCTTAGAACCTCACGTGATACCATACGCGGACTATGTGGGCCCAAATTTCCTTTTTATGCATGATAATGCAAGAGCCCATGCGGCCGGCATCGTCAGGGAATATCTTCGGGATGTGAACATCACAGTTATGGACTGGCCAGCCAGAAGCCCAGACATGAACCCCATTGAGCACATGTGGGACGAGCTAAAAAGACGTGTTAGGGCTCGTCAGCCAGTTGCCCAGACGATGCAGGAGTTGAAAACTGCCATAGAAGAGGAATGGGAGATGATCCCTCAAAATTGCATAGAGCGGTTGATAAACTCTATGCCTAATCGTATGAGAGCTGTGGTAGATGCCCATGGAGGCAACACGCGTTATTAAATTAAACCTTTATTTGATAAAACATGTTTTTTATTCAAAAATCAATTGCCTTTAACAAGGCGCATATCCGACTTGTTAGGCGTAGCTCCATGTCGTATGGTATTCTGAATTCAAATTTAAAACAATACGATCGAAAAAGATGGTAAAATGTATCAGGTTTAAAACTGCATCAACAGTTTTTGTTCAATCTAGCAATCATATTTCGGTAGGGGCCATCGAAACCTAAACTCTAAGGTGGGCCAATAGATGTTTCCAGAAGTGTATTTATATTTAATAGTATCAAAAATAAAGCACAAGCAGAAATAAATATGGGTAAAATAGTATGAAAACGTGAGGCGAGTTGCAGCACCAGCGGTTGGACAGAATTCATAAGTGACCACGACCCTTCTGTCAAGAGCGAAGCGAAGAAGATTATGAAAATGACTATTGCCAAGCATTTTGTCGCGATACCAGCGCTGCAGCTACATGTCGCACATGAGTGGAATATAGCCGCAACACTGAAATTCAGCGACAGCCAGCGATAGCATGATGACGTCGATAGCATGATGACGTCGATAGCATGATGACGTCGATAGCATGATGACGTCGATAGCATGATGACGTCGATAGCATGATGACGTCGATAGCATGATGACGTCGATAGCATGATGACGTCGATAGCATGATGACGTCGATAGCATGATGACGTCGATAGCATGATGACGTCGATAGCATGATGACGTCGATAGCATGATGACGTCGATAGCATGATGACGTCGATAGCATGATGACGTCGATAGCATGATGACGTCGATAGCATGATGACGTCGATAGCATGATGACGTCGATAGCATGATGACGTCGATAGCATGATGACGTCGATAGCATGATGACGTCGATAGCATGATGACGTCGATAGCATGATGACGTCGATAGCATGATGACGTCGATAGCATGATGACGTCGATAGCATGATGACGTCGATAGCATGATGACGTCGATAGCATGATGACGTCGATAGCATGATGACGTCGATAGCATGATGACGTCGATAGCATGATGACGTCGATAGCATGATGACGTCGATAGCATGATGACGTCGATAGCATGATGACGTCGATAGCATGATGACGTCGATAGCATGATGACGTCGATAGCATGATGACGTCGATAGCATGATGACGTCGATAGCATGATGACGTCGATAGCATGATGACGTCGATAGCATGATGACGTCGATAGCATGATGACGTCGATAGCATGATGACGTCGATAGCATGATGACGTCGATAGCATGATGACGTCGATAGCATGATGACGTCGATAGCATGATGACGTCGATAGCATGATGACGTCGATAGCATGATGACGTCGATAGCATGATGACGTCGATAGCATGATGACGTCGATAGCATGATGACGTCGATAGCATGATGACGTCGATAGCATGATGACGTCGATAGCATGATGACGTCGATAGCATGATGACGTCGATAGCATGATGACGTCGATAGCATGATGACGTCGATAGCATGATGACGTCGATAGCATGATGACGTCGATAGCATGATGACGTCGATAGCATGATGACGTCGATAGCATGATGACGTCGATAGCATGATGACGTCGATAGCATGATGACGTCGATAGCATGATGACGTCGATAGCATGATGACGTCGATAGCANATAGCATCATGACGTCGACCAGTCCAATATACATGCAGTTCGATCTTCCGCCATGATAGCCGATGGTGTTTCAGTCTAGCATAAGAGACTCAACATAATGTAAGTTTAACCTGACCATCGAGCCCGGCTCGTGTCGTTAAAGCTATGCTAATCTCAACTTAACTTACAGTTCATGTTAATAATGGGTTAGATTCTGTGGAAAATTGTGGAAAAGAAGTTTCGAAGTCAGGGTGGTTTATTATAGAGGAATATTTAAAAAGGATTTTCTAGGAAATTACTGTTTAAGAGTGCTTTAAGGAAGATCATGCTATCTTTTGAGCCAGGACACCTGGAGTTATATTTTCTTTAACTAAAAACGACACATTAAACGGTGCAAAAAAATAACTATTTTCGTTCTAAAAAAAATCAGACCTTACATTATAATGAGTATATTTGCAGCAACAGGAACTGAGGTATAAGAAAGGAACGGGTTTTGACTAGAAGTGGATTATTAGATACGAGGATTTATACCTCAAAAAAATAGAATTCTCTTGTTTCTTTATATGAACAGAAAATATAATAAGAGCATACAAATCGTTGTGTCCGAGTGTTGATGATCTTGACTTGATCTCCACCAGTTTTCCGAAGCTAAAAAAAATACTGTATAAAAACTTCTTTGAAGTACACTAAAACCTTTTCTTAATTCTTACTTTCTCTTGCCTGTCTACCGTTTTATTGTGCTATTATATATTGTCAGCGATCACTTTTAATTGGCCTTCTTTCACTAAATGCCAACTATCTGTATCCTAGCTGTTAGTTTTCTTAAGAAATAAAATAAAATAAACTAAAAATATAATTAGGTAGATGGAACTTACTCAATTCTTATAGAAACCACTAGATTTTGTTTCTGAAATACTTTGAGAATTGTATTCGCGTCTAATTAGCGGTAATTTATTCAAACAATCAGCGGATCTATCTTTGACTGATAAGCTTCTCAAGAACGCTATAATCCGCGAATTGTAGGTCAATGATCCTGTGTACTGAATTGTTTTATTTAAGAACTTGTTGCCGAGTAATTTTGATGTTTGACGAATTTGTTTGTACCGTTTTCAAGACTTATATGCCTAATCTATACTTGGGGTTGACAGAGTTGAAGGTTATAAATTTATATTACTCGTTAAAGATAGAAGTATTCAGACTTATTTTAGTAGAAGTTAGCTTAATGCCTCTTATTGGGCACAATTCCAAATGACTGCAGGTAATTTTTGTCTTAGGAATGCGGGATTTGTTCGAAAGAGTCAGCGCGACCCTGGAACACAAAGGAAAGAACACGGATGGTTTTAGTCAGTAAGAGTCTGAAACGCCATTCCGCTTCACCCAGAGCGGAAGAAGGCATTTGATGATTACAAAAAAAAAGAAACGAAAATTAGCTTAGGCGACATAAATCCTGATAGGTGGTCGCGATTACGATCTGTTACTATACGTCTTTGAACAATGTGTCTTAACTATAGCCAGCCTTGGAAGAGGTGGCGAGACGACATGGACGCCTACTGTAAGAACTGGTTTGAGGTGGTGGCACGGGAAAAGAATAGCTGGAAGGATTTGGGGAAGGCCTTAAAAGTCAGCAGTAAGACAGTACAGGTTGTATAAAAAATATAGAGTAAATAAATAAAAGTAAAAATGGGTGACACGTCGTCAGAATGTTCAGTGTTACAGGTTAACAAAATAATGATGATTTTAATCACCAGTACTGTTGTGTGCACTTCAAGAGAAATTGCTGTGAAGGACGAATAATTGTCATTCCATACGTGCTTTCTAAATAAAAACCCACACGCCAGTTTTCTTGGAAGAGTTATCAACGATCCGGTTTTATGCAGGCAGCACTTGTTGACAAATTACTTTGACAATTCTCTCTGAAGTTCCCTTTGATGTTACATTTGTTCAAAAAATCAATTATCGAAGCACATCATAATCTTTTGTTTGAGCACCTGTGAAATATTTTAAGAATGTTTCTTTTAAGCCAAATCGAATGGTACCGTTTTACATTCTTGATTTTGTGATAATTATGATGCTTTTCGTGTTTCAACTGCTGGAACACTTATTGTTTTCATTTAAAAAAATCACATGGGCCTCATGGATACTTCTAGAATGTCAAAAGTAGTGTATGGTTCGAATTGGTCGTTTCCAATAGAAAACAAAATTCAAGCAAGAAACTCCACAGTTATTCTTTTAAACAAAACACCAATGAGTATATAACAAAACCAAACTTTTAATTTTAATCTTCTGTATCTTAAGGTACTAAATGGGATACCTTATTTAAATCCATGCTATGGTTAACTCAGGTTTTGGGAGAGTAAGAATCCATTACAAAAACGAGAAAAAGATAAACCTAGTTCGTGGGAATTCTTTGTAAAGGCGTTGTACTTTTTAGTTACGTAATTTTTAAAACCGTTGATTATTTTTATAGCAATTCAAGTGTTATTTTCATTTTGTGTAAATGAAAATAATGGAAGCTGATTGATAAGCCACGCCTTGTTATTGAAGAACTAGTTTGTTATCCAACATTTTGGAATCTTTTTTTCACTTCCAACATGGACTACGGTGTTAAAAGTTGGATTTAGATTCTCGGGGTTTGGAGAAAAGACAAGTAATCTATTGACCGGGAGTTAGCTCCCCAGCTGAATGGGAGTGTACTCTTGAGAACACGCTATTGTGACACTTATGGTCTCATGGTATACGAACTAATTTATTTCCGATAAAAATGAAAATCAATGCAACACGTACCATCGCCATATTTTTCTTATGCAAGTACATGAGCAAACAAGGTTAACGTGGATTTTTTTTTGATTGGAAATCGTCAAATGACTCCCACCGCTCTGAGAGGGAAGGGAGTGTCAGACTTCTTACTGACTAAAACCCACCCTTGTTCCTTCAAACGCCTTTTGCGTTTTAGGGCCACTGTAACTCTTTCAAACAAATTCCGCAACCCTGGCAGGCACTGGCCCCAGCGGGCCTCGTCGATTATGCTGACAACTCTTTGAGGCGCGCGTGGAACACAACGCGCCGTCGACCCGGACTGGTCCTTATTTGATGGCGAGCCACCCATTGCTCGCCGTCCGCAGACCGCGACGAGGCCTAAGCCCAGGTGGGATGTCAAGCGGTACTTTCAGAACGCATCTTCCAAAGCGCTCTTCAATCGTTCGTTGCATTAGGTATTCACGAATATAGCCCCATCGTCGGGTCGGGTCGGGTTGTGGTGAAACTGGATTGTATTTGCACCACGGCTGGTTGAAAAGCAGGTGAAACATGGCTACTTCGTGATTCGAGGCGTAGTCTATCAAGTACTGCGTCATCCAACATACGGTTACGCTGTCTACACCTGATCCGACAGTCTTTGGGCTGAAACGTTGACAGCTGGCTCAAGTACCTCAAATAGAGAGAACATCCGACTATGGTACGCAGTCAAGTTACTTTCGCCTCGATAGCCCCAAAGTATGAGCGGTTGACATTTTCTTGTGTCCTTGATAATGAACATTTTATTGATTGGTTTTGAAATTAATTTAATATAAAAAAATACCGATAAAAAAGTCAATCAAGTGGACAGCCGGGCCACAGGCAGACACACAGTAGTCAAACTTATAACATCCCCTCTTTTTGGTCGGGGTTAAAAAGCAGATAGAAGCATTTCGCACCAGCATGTGTAGAGAGGTTCATATCCCATTCAACGTCATGTGTCACGGCACCTATTTGGAGACTACTGAGTTCTACCTCAACACAGCTCCCTACATCGCTACCGAAAAGTATCCTGGCTACCACTGAAGAACTAGCGCATTATTGTCTCCCACACGAGTCCCAGCATTATGCAGAGCGATGGTCGTTTTGCCAGCATGTGATGCACATTTTCACTATTTGTCTAGCTATGTAGCTTTTTGTAATAGCTGTGTTTAAAGGATATTTTCCGAAGCTCATCAATGGAAAGCGAAGTCAGGGAACCAACTGATAGTATTATCCACGAATATTATGCAATACACAACAACCTCACTATACCTCATTATTATTTGATGGTCCTTTTTTTTAAGGATGGGAAATCATCAAATGACTTCTTCCGCTCTGGGTGGAGCGGAAGGGCGTGTCAGACTCTTACTGACTAAAACCCATCCGTGTTCCTTCTAAAGCCCTTTGCGTTCCAGGGCCGCGGTGTCTCTTTCGAACAAATTCCGCAACCCTGGCAGTATTTGATGGTCCTGCTTGGCGAGAATAAACTCTTTTTCTTTCTTTTTTCTTGTATTCATCAATAAACTTGGTTTCTTTAAGATGAGATTTCTTCAGAGCACTGTGTTACTGGTACTTAGCGTTTATGGCACCAAGTTTATATTTGGCGCTGGGGACCTTAATGATATTAATTTTCATAACACATATTATGCGATTGGCAGAATTTAGGGAAACATAAATTAGAAAACAAAAAATTGTATTGCATAGTATGGCTGGAGTAGTTTGCATTGAAAATGCTCCTTTATGAGTTAAAACTTTTATAATTTACGAGTGATACTGGTGAAAAACCCACAAAGATGACCGCATAGGTGAGTTCCTATACCACACGCCATATTAGATTTTAAAATGATAACCTTTAATGGCACGTCCCTTCTGTCATTACTAATGCCAAAAGTGGTGTACCTCTTACTAATCTTAACATTCTTACAAGTCAATCCATTCGAAAGGCAATTTAAAACAACTGTTCCACATTGAGAGTTTGAGAGTTATCCGTTATCTAATTGTTCTGCAGATTTGGTGTAAAATTGAGATGTCTGGCAAACATTTACAATTAAACAACCTCCCATTATTATTTTGCCTTCATTTACACCTACAAATGGCATTTTTGCTCATTTTGATGGCATTTGAAATGCAACATTGTTTAGAGGTAAAAATAAAGAAATTTAAGCGTGTGGGGCGCGAATCTGGCCCAGACGATCTGAAATAGATTTTTTACACATTATATTGTTATTTGATGATTATTCGGTCTGCTGACTTGAATATCTAAAGCGTATAAATAAAGATTGACGGGCAGATGTGAAGCACGACTGTTAGGGAAATCATCACTGAAGGTTATTGAACTGATCCTTTTAGAATTCGTCTTTTATTCTTTATACAAATAATTTATTTATCCTTCCCTCATCATGTTTTATTTCCGGCTAGAACCGACCTTACTTTCTTGTTGAGTCTAAAAATAACTGTTGTCTGGGAATAATCAACCGTATTTTTAGACTTAGCACGTAGTAAACAAAATAATAGAAAAATATACAACGTTTGACGTGTGTGACATTGGCGGGAACATCTGTTGAAGGACTGTCTATCAGAAAATAGTTTGCAAATTTTATTTTCGTTTCTCTTTTACTATTTTCGGTTAGAATGACTAATATCTTGTGACTCCAGAAGACTAATTCTACTTATTGTACAACGATGAAATTCAAGTCGGAATATCACATCAGCGACAATCAACGTGAAACAATATACAGGGAAATTGGAGGTGTCTTTGCCATATTGCAATGCGAATGCTCCTTCCAACCATCAGAAATCAATCCAGAGTTGCTTCTAAATGTTAGTTTATAACATTGAAAACTTTATCCTTTCAAAGAATGCAATCCACCACTGCTTCTTCATTTAGCCTTATCTAAATTCATTTCTCATCGTTTACAATTTTAAGACTCAAATATTGAATTTATTCAACACCTCCAATTTGATTTTCAAATTCAGCTGGTTTTATCCTTTATCCTTTTGTTGATCAATAACCCTATCAAATTGAATGGCATCATAATCTTTTATTCTATCTTTATACGTGCAAAGATCGGTTACGCTCGAAAAAACAAATGCTAGAATATTCGTTCCGTGTTTTTAGGACCTGACTTTTATTGGTTCCAATAATTTTTAGCTAATTGTGGGGCTGGGTTGAAAAGATTATGGCATAATAGCGGGTTGGCACAAAAAAGGGCATGACTGAAGTTTAATTTTAATTCTTTGGGCACGGTTCAGTTCACTTAATTTAAAGGATCTATACCTATACTGCTAGGTACCCTTTTTTGCTTCAAGATTTTTTTATGGTATGTCCTGATTGTACTGGGATCAACCTTTTTCTTGTAATACTGATGATTCATTAATTATGATACCTACGTGACCAACTTTTTTTTACAAATCAGTAATTCGAAGTGAAACATTTTTGTTGTCATATTTAAACTCTTGTAGGTTTCGATGACTTTTAAATATTTTTGCAGATCTAATTTCATGAATTCACCCTAGTCGCACCGAACAGGGCCGAATTATTTCTAGTTAGTTTTATAGAGCAATTTTGACATTTGCCGATATTGCCAACTATGGATTGACTTTATTGTCTCATACCGTTTGCGAGTTATTGATAAGTATTTTGTCAGTTGCTTAGTTAGGTTCCTGATTTAGCTGGGCAAATGATGGATAACATGATTTAAAATGTTTTGTTTTGGCATAACTACCAAATAAAAATTTACTATGACAACAATTCTTACATTAGATTTAGAGAAGCTTTTTGATCTCATCATCTGCAAGAAAAATGCTGGGCTGTATATTTTTATTCTATTAAATCAAGAAGCTATTGGTATTGAACTCACGTATTCATTAACAACACAATTAATAAAATACATAAAACTTTTTCTCTTTGACAGAAAAAAGTTATATTGCACATTGTAAACAGTTTTATTCGAATCTTAAAACACTGTCAGGTAGGTGTACAGCTTCTATCATGTTCACCTTGATTTCTTATTTTCTCAGCTTTAAATGTTATCCATATTGCACGAATATTTTGATATTTTTTCCCATTGCATCGAGTGTTTACTTAGTAGCTTGAGGCAGCTGTTGAAGGTCAGAGTTCGACGCTCGTGGTCAATGATACCGGTGGGCGAGACGTCTACAGCACTTTACCTTAATGAGATTAGCAGTGTGTACCGATTGGAAATGTTTTAATGCTCATGTTGTATGTTACGTCTTTATGAAAGGCAGAAGTGTTCTTTTCAGTAAATTTAGCTTCTTTCACTAAATTTTTGATTGGTGGATATTTGACCTCGGTGTGTAAAGCCAATTTCGAGTTGTCGATTTTCTTTTTGGCACTTGATGAATGGGATGGATTTTACAAAAATAACATTTAATATTTTATGGCTGTTTGCAATTCATCGCTGTGTTATATCAACCTTTGGCTTCTTGAAGTTTTGCGTTTTAATACGCCGAGACTGAGATTTGTGATTGACGATGTATTTCTATTCTCTTGGCTATTTGAAGGTTTGTGTTGGTCATCGTTTGCTCCCTAAACCAATGATAACATATTTTTGCTTAGAAATTTCTCTAAACACACCTGCAATAATCTCATTTCATATGTTTGTTTGCAGAAAACTCTGTCACCGATATTCAACTTTCACTCCTTCTAATAAAGTCTTGATTGTGATCATTTAGGGCCTCTTGTTTGGTGTTCTTTCTTGCTAACTCCCTTAAGTTTATGATCCAAGATCTGTGACTTCTACGGCACTGTTCGGTTCAGTTCCAAGATCAGCGTTTAGTACGTCACTGATCTCTTTGGCTTTTATTGACACGGGTCTTATAAGACACATTGGTCGTAAGTTCACCATTCTTCCCAAGTTGGTGAACAAGGAGTGTCTTTCCGCAAATCTCTTTTGTTGATTTCCAGACTTGTTGATTTTGTGAGAGATTGACATAAAACCCAGTGGTCTGCCCGAATTTCATCTTTCTCCCTGTGAACCGGTTATCTTCTGGATGGAAAGCATAACCAATAAACAAACTCACTTTCACATTTATAATATAAGTTAAATTCTTCCCTGAAAATTGTCTTACTCATTGAATATGTATATAGATTAAAATCTAATAAAGATTAATACAATCTTACGGAGTCAGCAATTTTCCTTATCCATTGTCTTAGTTACTTTTAGTTATGTATTTTGTAATACAAAAAATATAGTATATGTGTGTCTGTGACAAACCTATGTATAAAATGAAGAATGTGTGTTCTCCTACTAAAAAAAAAGTAAATAGAAAGCAAATTCGAGCGCCTTGGAGATTGCACACAGTATAAAAAAAAATAAAGATTGCTGGAAAAATTTAGCGAAAGAGGTCAGACCTTTAATCTGCCGGTGGAAGGCTAAACGAAGAATTAAAACAGCAGAAACCTTTTTATTTCTTTCTCTATTTAATGGCCCTTAGCTCCACAGTTATACACCGTTCTCTAAATAAACCTTATAAAGATAGTAATATTTTTAGGTTAATGGTGAAATTTTGGACAGTGTAATATTATTGCATCTTGTCTAATAATTGAGGTATGAATAATTTTATACAATTCTAGCACCCTCATGAGCCATGTATGAGGCACCGAGTCATAGGCCTTCTATCCAATAGTCTATCCAACATGTCGACAGATCCTTTCGGGAACGCCGAAACTGTTGGCTAATGGCCATATCAATGAGGAGTAGCTCCTTAGTATCACGGGACCCATTCCTACATCCATTTTGAGAGACAGACATGATGTTGTTGCAGTTAATATGATTTAATAAAAGAAATGGAAAATTCCTACCAGTTTGCATGCATTAAAAATTAATTTAAGAAAACCAACAGGAAACGATGATGAATGAACGAGTCCCCGTTGCCAAAATGGTCCAAAGAAAAATATTTTCCGATATAGAAGAAAATTCAAAGGGGGAAATATAACGCCTAATAATAAGGCGTTTTTCATTCCTTTCCAAAAATATAAGAATGTGCACTTACGCAATTCCAATGAAGCGTGCGATAATCACAATACATAGGTTAAAATCGAAAGTTGAGGGCAATCCTTCTTATCTCATCGTCCTATGTGGTTATTGTCAACAATTTGCCATTATTAGGCCGAAATTTTCCGAGATTACTACGGATTTATTAAAATATTGACGACAGTAAAAATTAAGATTGTGTCATCTTTGAGCAAGGATCGAAAAGTGACCGGCGCAGCGGCTACCACAGATAACAAAACCGGAACAAAGTGTTGTTCACAAATCGACTAAAACCATAAACGCAGAAAAACTATAAAACCGTGTGTTGTCTAGAAATCGCCTAAAAACCAAATCGCATGTGACGAGATTAAAAACTCTTTACAATTTGACTTCGTTTGTTCCCAAAACCAATGGTTATATTTTCACCACACATCTGCAGTTATCTCATTACATAAGTTTGTTCGCAGGACACTCTGAAACCAATATTCAACTGTCGCTCTTTTCTAAGAAGTTGAACTCTATCATCTTGGCCTTTCTCACTCAAACGGATCACAATCCGTTTGAGCGACTCTTGTTTGGTGGTCTTTTTTGCTCCCCTTTATCCCCTTAAGGTCCGCGGGTATTACCCCATGCAATACCCGCGGTTCGTACGTCACTGATCCTCTAGACTTCTTGTGATTATAAAACGCGTGGTCTATGCCTTCTATCTCATGCCCTCAAAATTACTATATCATAGTGACAGAAATCTCCTTCAAGAAGTTTCCCACTAGGCTTTTTTCTAGGAGGCATAAAACATATAACTGAGAAGAAGTACCGTGCATCTGTTGAACCAAAAGTGAGAATCTGAATATTTCCGACCTTTCATTAAGATTGTCTAACTCGTTGAACAAGTATCTTGTTCAGATCGTGGCGTTGGGGCTGATTCCACTTTGAAAGATAGAGGTTGATGTCACAATCAAATGACTGACTTGTGATCGACGATGTATCCATTCTCTCGACTACTTCTAGTTCTGTGTTAATCATAGTTTGTTCCCTAAACCAATGGTAACTTTTTTGCTTCGATATTTCAAACGACCTTCATTAATTTCATTTCGTAGGTTTGTTTCAAAACTCGGTCACCTATATTCAACTGTCGCTCCTTTTGACAAAGTTCAACTATATCATCTTCGTTGTGATCATGTATGGTCTCTTGATTGGTGGTATTTCTTGCTAACTCCTCTTCATCCCCTGTAGGTTATGGGGCAAGAACCGTGGTACTTACGTCACCAATTTCATTGGCTACTTCTAATTATAAAGACACAATGGTCATAAGATCACCAATCTTCCTGAGGTGGTTAACAAGCGTTGTTTTTTCGTCGATTTCCAAACCATAATCATGATTTTGTGAGAGTCTAACATAATCTCAATGATCTTGCCAAATATAATCTACCTCTTTGTCAGTAGGCAGTCTTGGGATCAAGAGGAAGACATTTAAAGTGGGTCTGGAGCATCAGGAAATATAATCGTTCTAGGACAGTTTCCTCTTTTGCGGAGAAAGTTACGGAAACATCTCCCATTAAATCCGTTAAGCAATTCTGTCACCTAACTTTCTTTGAATTTCTTCTGAGCCATTGCCATATAGATCCCATCCATTTCGGTGATAAAATGACAATGTACGAGCATCGCCACATGATATGTATTGTTTTAGTTTTTACCTGAACAAGCATTTCCTTATTCGCCGATTACTTGTGTACATTCGCTACTTTATGTAATATATAATTTAATGTTTTAACTGTCAATCATTGTCATTTTTGTTGGTTATTGATTGGCTGTGATTTTATTTCCTGTTATTGTGTGAGACATCCCGTGTGATTCGTCCACCTACTGTAGCGTTTTTGTGTAAAAATAAAAAAAAACAATCAGCTACATTCAATACGTGTAATTTTGTTTAAAAAGAAATCGAAAAAGTATAAAAAAGATAAAATTATTTTAAAAAAAAACTTCTTCTGCGTTAACGGGCAAATTGAAAAAATACTTATGAGAATCGAAGAACAACTAAGGCACAAATTTTAAAACGTGTAAAGATTTAGGGAGTAACCAAGCTTTTACTCAAGTAACGAATGAAGTTGCAACGACATAAGCCTAGAGAGCGTCTCCGTGTTAACTATTCGCTTAAAAGATGCGACTTCAGCTCTCGATAGACAAATGTGTAATAAACTTATTGTAGGTACTAAAAACTAAAGTACAACTTTGGAATTAATAGCGTAGAGAAAAAATACAAATGATAAATGAATAAATTCCTGTGCGACGAGGTGTCACGAACTCTGCCGCACCAGATGGTGGTGGCTTGGCCTGCCTGCTGTCAATGGCAGCACTCGGCCTGGCGGCGCGGCACAGCGGCTCCCTCAAATTTTGACAGGAAATAAGGGGAGAACCGACTGTCCCGCAATCTACGGTGATGGAAAAATCGAGTAAGAAGACCGTGGCTCTCTAGCACATTTTTTATATAGGGAGAGTAAAGCTTATTACGTACCGGTTCTCCATGCGATGTTTTTTAAACAAGATGTTCGGCTAGGTTCGGAAATTAAAAGTACCTAAGACAAAAAAACCAATTGGATAAAATATTGTAGACCAAACCAAAATAACCTGATATCTACTCCAAAGAAAGTACAAAACGAAGAATACATACCGACGATTTATATGATTCACTGAATTTACAATGATTTTATCTCCAATGAAAAATTTTAAATTACGGCTCAAATACGAGTTTCCGGCACGAGCTCCACAGAAGAAGTCTTAATTTTTTTCTCAATATTACGTTTGACACCGTAACCTTCTAAATTTCAAAAAACTTAAGAAGAAAAACATTCTACTCAACAAAGGTACATAAAAATTCTTGCAAGAAGGATTTACTTTTTGCCAAAGTAATAAAGCAGGGTTCACAATGCTGCACTACATACTACATTTTAGTGTACGGATCTATTCCCCTTACAGACAAGCTGGCCCATGGCCGCATGTCTGTTTCACACATAGCTTCTTACGTAGATTTAATGCCAAGTTGCCATAGCTTATCTATCAAAGTAATAAACATTTCTCCGAGACAGTTTTAACGACTTCTTCCCATGATAAGCAACTGATATTCCTTATGTTTTTACTTCACATGTCAACATACAAGTCTTTACGACTGTATTATCACCTAATTTGCTCTTACTAATGATAGCTTATCATTGTTATGAGTACATGACGATTGAATGCCCCCTCGGTGTAGTCCTTGTAAGCGCGTCTGCTAAATGTGGGGTTCGATTCTTATGTCGGGCAAAATGCCGAGCGGGATCGTGAGAGGGCTGATCCCACTTGGAGAAGAGTCGTCGTGGAGGCAACAACCTTGACCTCTTACCTCGTCTAAGACAGGTGCGGTCTCTGGGTCTCTGGGTCTCTGGGTCTCTGGGTCTCTGGGTCTCTGGGTCTCTGTAAGCCAACCTAGAGACCCCAGGAAAAACAGTGGCACATTGAACACGTACTGCTGCTGTGCATAGCGTGGCTCAGTGGAGATCCCTTTACAGTCCTCAGGGATGTGTCTTAACAGGCGTTGTAGAGAAGGGGTTAAAGGGGTGGTCGTAATCGAGATCAAGATACCCCTTCCAGGTGCTGATAGTGATCAAGATACCCCATCCAGGTGCTGATAGTGATCACTGGGTTTGGTTTTAGTGAGGTGCAAATCCCACACTTTCTGGTTTTTTTTTTTTCAAAATGATAACGCCAATAATTTTGAAGATGTGCCTCTGCTTACCTATTCTGTCTTTATTCGTGAAGCGTCATGTTCTAGAAATAACATCGCAACACTTGATACATCAGTAACATTTCTATTAGTTCATCTGACCAAGATTAATGTTTGGGTTCGCAACAGTTCAACCGGGATTTGAACTGGCGACCTTCTGACCGCGACTTGGCATTGTTAGTTTAATAATAATAGTCTATTTATGCTTGGCCAAACAAACTGTTTTAGCAATAACAAATTTATCACTACGTCTGTTTTGTTCCCGAAGGAAAAGGCAGAAGAAATTCGTCTGTTGGTACCTAATTGAGTGCGAGCCCAAACTCTTGCATCTAAAACCGAACGATATCAAGATTTAGTAGAATATGTACTAGAAAACTAATTCAAAGCACTGGAAAAAGTTATAGCAATTTCGAGGGGGTTCCTCAATCCTTAATCGGTTCCTACTTCTTGAAAAATCGTTGAAAGTACATGCTATATCTAGTACGCACACCCATCCAAAGGGCTCTCCAATCCTAATTTCAGCAGCTTAAAATAATCATAAGACTTCTGGGTAATTTTAAAATATATTTCTGATTCATCATCAGCTTGTAAGCTTACTTGGTTTGTAGCAATTTTATTTTAAAGCCAATAGCTAGTATTTGTTTACTTTTTTACCTTACAAAAACAATCGGAAAAATACGGATGTAAAACCGTAAGATATGTTTGCAACGTATTTACGTGACATCTCTCAAAACTTCCGGCCGACAGGCAAGCACTCAACATTTTCCTTCATTCCAAAAATATGTGCTTTTCCGTGTACATAAAAAAAACGCGCTCAATTAACCTGTCGATGGTAACATGGCAAGAGTCCTGAAAACGACACGGTACACTAAAAACGTGATGTTTACGACGCATCTACGTTACCGTCATTTTTGAACCCCAGCGTACTACATCGAGCAATTTATATCCCACGAAAAACGGGAAATTGAGATTTTTATGTGAAGATATTTATAAAAAAAAATGTGTATTCGTTTGACGAACGCATTCGCCTTTTGCGTTTGAGTTAGGTAAGAACGTGAACATATTTTTGGGGTGAAATCTTGATAAGACGTCACTAATATTTCTTTGCTGAATCAGGAATGAAGGAGGAATGGGGACGGTTTGAAGGTAAACATTTTGATTCCTGATTGCGAAACTGATACATTTTCGGTGTTCATATTTCATGAGTTGGAAAAACAAAGTTGTTATTTGTCTTGGGCTCGAAAAAGGGTTGTTCTATTGTTGATTTGTTGTGCATTCTGGATAGTGTCAGGATTTAGCGATTTTTCTTCTACGAATAAGATTTTGGATCCTGTGATAAAATCTTTTGCGCTAGTAGGTACCAGTATTTATAGTTTGTAGCAAACAATCTTTGCATTCTTGTCAAACAAATACTCCCCAAATTAATCGAAAACGTAGGCCCTGGCAAGAGTTTCTGCATATATTTTATCCTTATTTATGCTAAATCCCTTCTAGTTGTAGCCGAAAATAGCCATAGTTATTACAAGCTAAATCTCCCCTAACTTTGGACTTTACCAAATTACAAGCGTTTAAAATTCAGGAGTTTTGTTCACTAATCTCTTACTAGTTCGCGCCAACCGCGTCCGATGTACAAATATTTACAGGGGCGACCCAGCTGAGGTCAATTTTCCGGTAACCCGCTACTGAAACAACATAAAAATCACCACACGGATGCACTTATATCAACTTTACAACTCCAATAATAGAGATCATTTTACAGTGACCGAGAAACAGTCGTAAAATTGAAGACCAATGCAATATAAGCTACGAAATCGAATTTTAAATTTACATCGCTAAAGTTCATTTTGGGTTGGTACGATCGTAAAAATCTTTGCTAATCCAAAATGATTTAAGACGGATTAACTTGCTAAGTGATTTTGCACTGTTTGCTGTAGTTTCAGGGTATGTTTTTCAGTGATTTTCATGTGATACAAGTGCAGTGCACTTTGCCTGCGGTTCAGTGATGCACCTCAGAGCACGAGACTGATTTATGGTTATAATAAATATATGGGTGTTTAATGTTCAAGATTATCTATAGTGAGTAATAAAAGACGGTGTTTGTGAGTAAAATCTATATGCTAATGTGAATTTTATGTCTAAGATTATTTTGCTCGGAAGTTGGAAAAAATATGTGACATTGTCTTGAATTTGATTTTAAGAGAAGAACTGGCCTTGGTAACTTTAAACGGATTTGAGAAACAGGGTCGCCAGCTTAACTTGTTAAGTGATTGGGTCAATGAACTGCCGTTTAGGTCTCTGATCTTGCCTTGTTTATTTTATTTATTTGATTGTATTTTAATAAGTACAGTGACAGACTTAGACAATTCTTTCTTCGTACTTTATAAATAAGTTTATACATTTTCAAAAAGGAGTTACTGAATTCGGTTGTATTTTTTTTTATGTTTGTTACCTCATGACTCCGTCATTTATTAACCGATTTGAAAAATTATTCATTCATGTGAAGTTGTTTTTTTCTTGCATAGGATAATGCAGATTTCAACTTCCCCACTGCTGGGGTGAAGTCTATCTCTCAGGTGATAGGGAGCATGCTGCAAACCACAACCAGGCCCTTTATTTTGTTTTTGGTTGGCCATGCGGGGGTACCTCTGCATTTCCTTTTTCGGAATAGGTGATAGGAGTTATGAACATATCAACTTCTGTGTTATGATTTGATGAAAACTGAATTTGAATTAACGGTACAAATAAAATAACTAAGGAGTGGAATCCCTTCTCAGAATCTTGTGATTTCTTAATAATCATAATCTGGGGCTCTCTTTGGTAAGAACTTCTTGGCAAGCTCTATCGTCAACCACATTATAGTTTACCATCAGGTGAGATGGTGATCAAACGCAAGCCTAGCATAAGGTTCCTACACTGAATTCCTTGGCTCCATTCTTGAACCTTCATTAACCAATCAGCTTAATTTTTCCGGATGCAGCTGAATACCAGTATTTTAAATCTTGTGCTTGCCACTCCAACCTCTAAGACGCTGTACCTGGGCAACACGATAGATACCCCTTGCCAAAATTGATATTAGATTTCTGATTTCCCCCCCTAAAATGACTGCCCGGACCAACGGCTTCACGTGCTACAGAGACACAGAGTACACAGACAGACTTTGTATTTATTGGATGGTCACCCATCCCTGGATAACCCTCGGCAAGAGCTGTTTAGCCGTAAAAATCGAGCCGTGTAGCTATTGTGATGTAGCCATGACGAGCTCCTTTCACGTCTTCTGGAAATTTACCTAATGAAGAAAATTATTTCCTAAAACTGACGTTATTTCCAAAGCCATGTATATCAACTCACATATTATACATACGGTCGTAATTTATATTGGCCGATGTACGTAAACAGAGTGTGTTTATTTTATTTAGCAATGGTTTACATTAGCAGTGCATGTGATTTCAAAATCACCTTGGATGCAACGAGATGTGAGCTGGGTCGTTCAACATTTTGTTTAGTTTTGAACAGATACTTATTTGGTTTCTGTAGTGAATGGCTGGTGGATTTTGATGTTACGTTTTAAAATTGAGTATTATTGAACATGTTATAGTATTCTGCCTTAAGCCTGATGGTAGTTAAAAGAAACGTGAAAGAAAGGAAGAACGATAAGTATTTACTGTTTTAGAACTGACATTAATACGTAGGAGCTCGTGGCTAAATAATAACAGCCGCACGGGTCGATCTTCAAGGTTAAGCAACGCTTGCCGAGGTTGGTCTGTGGATGGGTGACCATCTTTACATACCGAGACTCCTCCGTGCCTCGGAAAGCACGTTAAGCCGTTGGTCCCGGCTGTCATTTGTAGATCTTTGACAGTCGTTACGGATAGTCAGAAGCCAGATAATCTGACACCAGTCTTGCCAAGGAGTACCGTGTTACCCAGTTAATGGGTTGTGGAGGTCTGGTAGGCAGCCGCTCCACGTAAAATACTGGTCCGTAAGCTGAATCCGGTTTGACTGGAAGCCGACCCCAATATAGTTGGGAAAGGCAGCGGCAGATGATGATGAACTGACATTAATACTAATTTACAAATTATAAACCTTAATTAAAATTACTTAAAGATAGTGTTAGTAGAAGTGAGATGTTTATGTATTAATGTTGTCCAGAATTCAGCCATTTCCGGCGCTTGATTCAGATGCTCAGACACAGTATCTCGAAGTGACAGTCGTATCTTTTGGCCTTCAAATTTTTTTAATCCTTAGTCTAAGCCGCGCTAGGTGTTATGATTAATGAAAAAAGCTTTTCGTATAAAGGGTTACAATCTATTTTTTTAAAACGGCCAGTAGATTTTAGCCAGTAAAATTATGGTTTTACTAATTCTAGTTAGAATGAAGTCGGAAAACCTAAGCGCTGGCCTACCTTTCTCCCAGGGATCAAGTCATGAAAATACCCCAGGAATTGAACAGTATCCGCAAAGATAGCTATAAAAGTTATTTTCGCCATACATTTGCGCGAAAATACGTTGTTTATATGTAAGGACGTCCGGGTCAAAAGCCGAAATGTTTCACTCGAGCTGTTATTATTGAAATATGCCCAAAATGAACGCGAGAATATTTATACTTTTATAGGCTCTTGAAAAATGCAAGGAGGAATGCACTGGGAAGTTTGCGTAAATCAGGATAGTTTGTGATGGCTGTCGAAGTGTCAGTTTCATTTTGTGTAATGTGCTTCTGATCCAAAATCCAGGTAACAACTATTAGAAGACAGACTTATCATGATAAGTCTGTCTTCTAATTAATGCTTGATTTAGAAGTCAAATTGTAAAACAAGTTCAAAAATTTGTTAAACAAACTACACAATATACCTATTGTATGATCGGAGTGGATCAGGTGCATTGAAAACACTTCCTTAATGAGATTAAACTTTTAGAATTATGTTTATCCTTATATTTAATACAGCTATGTATATTATCATGTCACTGGAAAAATTGCAAACGGCGTAAGTTTGTTGAATATCTTTGGATGGGATTTATTGTATACGAGTTTTCTCATAATATATTGAGAAATAATAATCTAATAAAGATTTATTACAATCTTATAGGTCTGCAATTTTCCGGTGACATATATATAATAAACTAGCGGTCCCGTCAGACATCGTCCTGTCCGAACGTTTGCTTTGTGTACGACGAAAAATTATATAAATCGATTGTAGCGCCACCTACCGGGTCCAATTGTCTAAACAATTCTCGAATCACCTTGAACACACAAAAAAAAAATTAGTAGATGCAACGACATATAAAGGAGCGTCTCCATTTAAATTAGGCGCTTAAAAGATGCGACTCGTAAGTAATTTTCGCAGCTCCCTAGACAAATATGTGTAAAAATAATTTACTGTACTAATTTAAAAAAGAACGCGTAAAATTTCGAATCAAATTGCATAAAGAAAATAATAAAGCTAAATAAATATCTATAAATTTAATTCCTCTGCGACGGGGTGTCTGGCTCTGTCGCACCTGATGCGAGTGGCTTGGCTGGCCTGGCCTGCTGATGATGGCAGTGCTCGGTCTGGCGGCGCGGCACAGCGGCTTCCTCGGGTGTCAAGGGTCAGGAGTTAAGGGAAGAACCGCTTCTCTCACAATAGGTTCTCCAAGTGATGTTTGTGAACCAGCAGTTCGGCTCGAAATAATAATGTACCCACGATCGATAGGACTCACTGAATCTAACTTATTTAAAACTATTTAAACACCAACGAAAATTTTTAATTGAGGCTCAAAAATTAGGTATCTCTAGCATGAGTTCCACAGAAAAAGTGCTCGCTTTTTTTCCCTTCCAAATTTAAAAAAACTAAGAAGAAAAACATTCTGTTCAACAAAGGTAGAAAAAAAGTCTTGCAAGAAGGATTTACTTTTTGCCAAAGTAATAAAGCAGAGTTCACAATTCTACAGTACACAAGAAATATATATATTAAGATTAATAATTTATTTTCATCAAACTTAAAGCTAAATTTAAATATAAAAGTTTTAAACACCTAAAGTAAAGTTCTCTGACAAACCATTTCATAAATAGCCCGCCACACAGATTCCCAAGGATAGAGGAGTTTCTATATAAGAGGTTGTTAGCCTATCAATAGTTTTAAACAGTGGATCTTCTTTCAATAAAAGTACCTACCTTTCTGTAGCGTTTTTGTTTAAAAATGAAAAAAACAATCAGCCACATTCAATGCGTGTAATTTTGTTTAAAAAGAAATCGAAAAAAGTATAAAAAACGATAAAATTATTAAAAAAAAACTTCTTCTGCGTTAACGGGCAAATTGAAAAAAAATACTTATGAGAATCGAAGAACGACTAAGGCACAAATTTTAAAACGTGTAAAGATTTAGGGAGTAACCAAGCTTTTACTCAAGTAACGAATGAAGTTGCAACGACATAAGCCTAGAGAGCGTCTCCGTGTTAATTACTCGCTTAAAAAATGCGACTTCAGCTCTCGATACACAAATGTGTAATAAACTTATTGTAGGTACTAAAAACTAAAGTACAACTTTGGAATTAATTGCCTAGAGAAATATACAAATGATAAATGAATAAATTCCTGTGCGGCGAGGTGTCACGAACTCTGTCGCGCCAGATTGTGGTGGCTTGGCCTGCCTGCTGTCGATGGCAGCACTCGGCCTGGTGGCGCGGCACAGCGGCTCCCTCAAATTTGGCGGGACAGGAAATAAGGGGAGAACCGACTCTCCCGCAATCGGTTCTCCAAGCGATGTTTTTTTAAACAAGATGTTCGGCTAGGTTCAGAAATTAAAAGTACCGACGATTTATATGATTCACTGAATTTACAATGATTTTATCTCCAATGAAAAATTTTGAATTACGGCTCAAATACGAGTTTCCGGCACGAGCTCCACAGAAGAAGTGTTCAATTTTTTCTCAATATTACGTTTGACACCGTAACCTTCTAAATTTCAAAAAACTTAAGAAAAAAAACATTCTACTCAACAAAGGTAGATAAAAATTCTTGCAAGAAGGATTTACTTTTTGCCAAAGTAATAAAGCAGGGTTCACAATGCTGCATTTCTCACAAAAAAATAAAAATGCAGTTGTAATGTTCTCTAGAAAACCAAGAATCATTTCTCTACATTCGTTCCTTGAACTAGTAATCTGAAAAATTCACGCGACTTTCAGTAGAATATAAAACACCCGATTCTGCAAACATGATACACAGTTTGTATTCCTCGTAATCTGCCATCTAAGCCCGCGAGAATTAATAATACTAAAAAAAACATAAAAAATGTCCGCGTATTTATCATTTCCAGCCAGCCGAAATCTGTTCGTCCGTCTGACCGGAAGATCGTCATTATCGGATGGATTCTTGCTCTCTGGTACGGAGCCAAGTTCATGGCTACAACGTAACTCTTAAATAAAAAACTGTTGTTTTTTTTTGCTAGATTCTTAAGAAAATCGTCTATCGTTTGTTTTGATTTTTGTGTCTCATTATACAAATACAGATGTTAATGAGTTGTTGCTTTTGTACTATCAGTTCCTGTTTTTATTTTATTTTATGAAGGCATAGTGTTGAGAAAGTCCTATTCCATCATCAGCGGTGGTCATCATTTTCAGTTTCAGCCTATCCCAGCTATGCAGATTCCTCAATCATGACAGCGGATGTCATTCATTAATGATGGTTTTGCTTTTGATAAATTTTGGCACAGATATAGATGAGACGGTAACAAGCTATTTTTTTTTTGCAAAAATCTTTATTAACGCGAATAATTACTTCAGCAATGAACCACTGTGAATACGACCAAAAGCCATGCTGGTCCAGCTACTACTTCCTTATTACAATTGCTATAAGTACTGTAACATATTAAGCACTTTATTGCCCAATGATTAATACCCAGTAGGTAGCAGTAATTCATTTGATCTGCATACCTAAATACTTGCCAGCGACAGTTGGATGGGTGCCCGATTATAAATGAGGAAAATACCTGAGCGGAATATGTACTTACGATGTTGATACTATTATTGTGAAATTGTGCAGGAAAAAATATGTATGGTTTGATTTTAATAGCTAGTTTAAAAATATGGCATCGACATCAATTTCGACCGAAAGACGGTCCCACATCGAAAGGTTCTAAGTATCTCGCATCCTAGGGATTATCACCAGGTCACTGTGGGCCACCTTGTGGGAGTCCCTCCAACGCTGCGTCTTCTGGTACGCGATCGACTTTTCCAACATTTTCGGCCCAATCGACCGCCCGTTCTTCAAGCAGTACACCTTTGAATACCTTGCGCACACACTTTCACAAAATATTTTGCTAAACTTCTGACCATGATTGAGCTGTTCATTTGATCAATAAACGCTTCTTCCATTGCAGTATTTTTACTAGAAACCAAGATTATCAAGATAATTTGGATCCTCTCGTTTCTTTAGTTTGTCATCTGACCGATCGTTGAATCCTTGTTTTACACGAAGACATATTGTAATGCGACAAAAAATACAAAAACTGTGACAATAATCTTCTCAACCATGTCAGCTAGTCCATTTGGTCCAAGCCTGATATATCTACTTTCTCAGTCGTAAAATAAATCATTACGAAACAGGACACCGGAATTGAATGTCATAAAGTTTATATGTATCCCTTTGTGAGTTGAGTGTTGACTAATCTATCATTTGGTCTGACGGTAGAAGAGAGTGTGGAGATTATACACGAAGGTACCTATTGTAGCGTTGTTGTAGTGTAAAAATAAAAAATAAAACAATCAGTCACATTCAATACGTATAATTTTGTTGAAAAAAATCGAAAACGTATAAAAAAAGATAAAATTATTTTTAAAAAAAACTTCCTCTGCGGAAGAAACTACTTATTAGGATTAATCACACAAACTTTAAAACGTGTAGAAATTTAGGGAGTAACCAAGCTTTTACTGTAAGTAACGAATGAAGGTGCAACGACATAAGCCTGAGCGTCTCCATATTAAATATTCGCTTAAAAGATGCGACTTCAGCTCTCTATAGACAAATGTGTAATAAACTTATTTTTCCAAAAACTATAAAACGTACAATTTTGGAATTAATTTCGTAAAGAAAAATACAAATGCTAAAGATTCTATTCAAATTACCTTTACTCGCATAATTATATTAGTTGAATTTAAATTGTTGACATCACAGATTTATTTCGTATATAGAGTATAACTCACTAATTCCATAAATACTTAACTAACTATATACACTAGAAATAAAAATAAAATCTCCTAACTAAATAAACCCTAAAATATGGCGTCAAAAAATTCATCCGCATCGCTGTCGACTGGAAGTGTACCCAAAAGACTGGCGGCATTGCCACGTTGTATGGCAATGCTTATTCTTTGACCAAGGTAAAAGCCAGCCCTTGGGTCACGTGAAGTGTCAACTAAGCGCCTTGAGAGATCTTTAAATAAGTTATGTGCACTCGGACCCCAAGACCCGAGAGTTTCAACCCCAAACGGCTCGAAAATATAACTACCAACAAGTTTATTATATTTCCGCCGCTTGAGGTTCTCTGCAGCCGCAGCGGCAGCGCCAGCACAGCACGAAGAGCTAGGAAGATGGGATGGCGCAAGAGTATCGACACAAGTAGCGTCCCACACTAATGGCCTACCCATCTTCCATGGAAATAACGACATGCCGTCCGGTCTCTTGCCATCGTCGCGTGCCAGGCCATTGGGTTCTAACACAGCCGGAACGCCGACGGTGACAAGAGCTCGTCGGATGATGTCGTTAAGATTCGCGTGCCGCGCAATGCGACCCGCGCTACGGCTGCATGACAGGCCGTGGTGTCCGAGGCTGTTGACAACTTCGCCACAGTGGCAGCGATGAGGAGAACAACAAGGAGCGCCAAGACGCAGGCAGGCAGCGAGGCGGAAAGTAGTATCGTCGAACATGGTGCCAATGTTCGACGACGGTAGTGCGTGAAGCCAGAGACCCGACTCCCACTCACCCACAGCCAGCAGGCGCGCACGCTCTGCAGTAGTAGTTGATGTGGCAATAAGTTTTTCCTGAACTTGCCTGCAGAGCGGCTCGTCCCACCGTCTCTGGGATGAAGGGTAGTCGGGCGGATTTGAATTCGGGCAAGCGAGTCTCCAGGCCTCCACAGCCTCGGTGAAGTACGGCACATCAAAATCAATCAGTGTAGAAACTAGAATATTCCTGATTAATTTATCAGTGCCGTACACCGAGGATATAAAAGCCGGTAAACTAATACTGGTAATTTTGCGGACGCCGAGGCCTCCCATACGGATGGGAAGGGTTGCTTGCGCCCAGGCTTTGTCGTCCATGGCCACATTTAAAATTAAAGTAAGTGTATGCTTGATAATTTGGTCTATTTTGTCCAAAAGGTGGGGGTGCTTCCATAAATGGGAAGCACGAAGGAAATATATTAATTTTGGGCCGAAACAGCAATAACGAATAAGAGTGATGGCCGAATGCATGTTAATTTGGAGCAATCTTTCCGAAACGTCATTAAAATTTTGAATTTTTTCTTCAACAAAATCTGGAAAAGAATTCTCAAAGATTGGGCACCCAAGGAGACGAAGAGAGCTTTTGTCCATAATTTTGATTTCAGGGGCTATTGTGTTGAATTTTGGAAGTGTAAGTAGTCTGTCAGTGTTGTCCGATAAAAAAAATTCGCATTTGGAAAAGTTCAGATCAAGTCCTATGCAATGGAATTGATTTTTTAAAAATTGTAGGTCATTTAAGACAGTATCTACATCGCCTCCAAGGGTTCCATCATCAAGATACCAAACGTTAAATTTAGAATTTAGCTGTCGAATAATTGGGTGAATAGCTAAACTAAAGATCACTGGCCCGAGGGGATCACCTTGTTGACAGCCAACTGCAGATTTCAAAAGGTTGTCCCGATATAGTAATTTAGATGGTTGTCTATAACATTGCCAGAGGAAACTGAAGATTTGAGGTATTTCTTTTTTAGCTTCTGCCAGCAAGGTGTCCCTGTTTACCGAATTAAATGCATTTTTGATGTCAACCTTCAGGATGACCTCTCCTTTGCCAGAATTTAGATAGGTCGACAGTGCGTGTACGGCAGCCTCACAGCCCCCTTTGGAGCCGTAACCAAGCTGCAGGGGCTGGAATTTTTTCGAAAGAACCTCACCATAAAATTTACAACAAATCTTGGCTGCTATACGACGGTAAGTAGTTCCCACGGCAATGGGACGAATGCCGCCATCCCTCTTGCGCAGGGCACATAAATTGGCCCCGTACAAGACGTCGATGACGGCTTCGTTTACCTTGCCGGAGAGCATAAGGTTGACCAGAGCCGTTAGCTCCTTCAAAAGCAACTCACCTGCTTCCCCGGCGCCTGAACAAACAAGGTTTTTAAGATGCTGAGGACTTAGGCCGTCGAGGCCGCCAGCAGAGCCACTGCGGAAGGAGCTAACAGCTGTGATCACCTCACGACCTGTAACGGTGAGGGTGTGAATGTCCGGATTAGGGGGGTCGGGAAAAGAAAGGTCATCCGCTGGGGCAGGGTGCTTGGTCTCCAGAGCTGCGAGAGTATCTGGAGAACATGGTGCCACCACATCGCTACTAAAAAGTATCCTGGCTGCTCCGCTGATGTCACCTTCCCCTAACTTAGCTTCGACCAGATTGGAAATGCCTTTTGAAGGGCACTTCTGTGTTGATAATTTTGTGTCCAAATTGTGGGCCGAGACGTTACAGTTTTCTTTAATTTGTGCAGTTAAAGTTTTTTTGGTAGCCAAATTCTTATTTACATGTAAAACTCTATATGGGAAGGTGAGTAGATGTTCCCAGGCACTTAGCGAGTTCTCCCGGGCGGCACGGCGAACACATCCTGCTAGATGTTGTGCTACCAGAGGTCTTGCGCCGCGGGGAACTCGCTTTAAAACGGGTACAGAGTTTTTGAATTTTGACAGGGTTTTCCAAAACAAGTCAAAATTGGATGTAGCTGGTGTAGGAGGTGTAAGCGTAATGTCAGGGTCTGAAGTGAGTGCATGTTGGGGTTTGTGTACCTTTCCAATATGCACATTCACCCCGCTTACCTTTGAAAAATCGTGCCTGGGTGCAGAGAGGACACCTCTCCAGGAAGCTTAGCGAAGGTTGAATGTATAACTTAATTCCTGTGCGACGAGGTGTCAGAGCTCTGTCGCGCCAGATGTTGGTGGCTTGGCCTGCCTGCTGTTGGTGGCTTGGCCTGCCTGCTGTTGGTGGCTTGGCCTGCCTGCTGTTGATGGCAGCACTCGGCCTGGCGGCGCGGCACAGCGGCTCCCTCAAATATGGCGGGTCAGGAAATAAGAGGAGAACCGACTCTCCCACAATCTACGGTGATGAAAAAATCGAGTAAGAAAACCGTGGCTCTCCAGCACATTTTTTATGTAGGGAAAGTAAAGCTTATTACGTACCGGTTCTCCAAGCGATGTTTTTAAACAAGCTGTTCGGCTCGAAATTAAAAAGTACCTAATACAAAAAACCAATTGGATAAAATATTGTAGACCAAACCAAAATAACCTGATATCTACTCCAAAGAAAGTACAAAACGAAGAATACATACCGACGATCTATATGATTCACTGAATTTACAATGATTTTATCACCAATGAAAAATTTACAATACGGCTCAAATATGGGTTTCCGGCACGAGTTCCACAGAAGAAGTGTTCAATTTTTTTCTCAATATTTTGTTTGACACCGTAACTTCCAAATTTCAAAAAACTTAAGAAGAAAAACATTCTACTCAACAAAGGTAGATAAAAATTCTTTCAAGAAGGATTTACTTTTTGCCGAAGTAATAAAGCAGGGTTCACAATGCTGCACTATATGTTAGTAAAATACGAGTACCTATACAAATTCCAGCATCTCATAATTCAAATCAGATATTAGATACTTATTTAGTTCTTGAACGACCTTTGAAGTTAAGGTTTCTCAATCCTGCTGTTTTTTTTTTTAAACTTTTTAGGGAAAGGTTAGCTATTTTATTTTCATATTTATTCATTTTCACACAGTGGTAAGTAGAAAATGCCGGACGTAGTAGAAGGAATTAAAAAAAAACAGTTCTTAGGACAGCATTACCTATGGTAGTAAAACTTTTTAAATAGATGTATCTACCTATCCAAAATATATACATTTATATATTTACAACACATAACGCCACTCATTGTTCACTATCTTATCGAATTGTAGGTAAATAGCATAACTTTTACTCGACTTACAAGATTCTCAAAACATTTGGATTTTTTTAAACAGAGCCATCTATCAATTTCACGCGGTACTAAAGCGAACCTTGACTGAGTGACGGGATCGTTTTTGTTTTTTACCACCGAAATAAACTAAACAATAGGTTCAAGAGTCTTTCGAGCCTCATACTTTTGACTGGCCTGTTGGTCGAGTGGTTAGTGACCCTGACTGCTAAACCGGAGGTCGTGGGTTCGATTCCCACCCAGGACAAATCTTTGTGTGATGAGCATGATCATTTGTTCTGTGTCTGGGTGTAATTTGTCTATAATATGTATGTATTTAGAAATATATAAGTATGTTTATCAGTTGTCTGGTTGCCATAGCACAGGCTCTGCCTAGTTTGGGATCGGATGACCGTGTGTGAGTTGTCCCAAGATA
>NDFZ01005484.1:508736-568187 GCA_002192655.3 Mamestra configurata
TCGAGTGGTTAGTGACCCTGACTGCTAAACCGGAGGTCGTGGGTTCGATTCCCACCCAGGACAAATCTTTGTGTGATGAGCATGATCATTTGTTCTGTGTCTGGGTGTAATTTGTCTATAATATGTATGTATTTAGAAATATATAAGTATGTTTATCAGTTGTCTGGTTGCCATAGCACAGGCTCTGCCTAGTTTGGGATCGGATGACCGTGTGTGAGTTGTCCCAAGATATATTATTATTATTATTATTATTATATTACTTTCTTATTGTAGGAAAGAAATTCCGTAAGACAACAATGCATTTTGAACAATCACACCAGATGGTTGAAGCTTTACATGTGGAAGCTTTACATAATTTACTAAGGAATACATTGATTTTTCTTAAAATTTCACTCATTTAGATCCAATTCCTGAACCTGACCAAAACTCAACGAACAAAGTTTTGGATTTTTCTTCATTTCTTTCTTTGCCAAGTCGAGGAGAAGTGCAATGAGAACCCTTATGGCATGCATCTTGAAGTCCAAATGCATTTGCTTTAAAGATGTTGAGCTTTCTGGCTCTACTATCTTCATCTTCTGAAACTCAGGTTTGATTATAGGGTTGATACCAGTCTCCTTACTCCTAGGGTAATAGCCAAACTGGGCCCTCTCTTCACCGGTCAATGAACCTGGGCAGTCCAACACTGCATAGCACAAGTCCCTCCATTCAAATATACAAGTAGGTCTCAAAACTCTTTTCTTGACCCTGTCATGGAGTTCCTTAGGAGAGAAGAACTTATATGCCATCTTTCTCCCACTTGACAACAAAGGGGGCATATTACTATGAAAGATTAAAGACCTGCAAAGGATTTATCTCTCTAGAAACACAATACCTGAGAACTTCATTCAGAAAAAAAGAGACCCCATATGAATGTTCCCATCTCCAAGTAACTCAATTTGCCGGTGGCACTGTCTGTCCTTTCTATCGTGTCCATGGTTTTCTCGCCTGTGTCAGATCGGTTTTTTGATTATTAAGAATTGGTGAACCTTTGACGCGTGACGCAATAACCTAAAAAGTGCGCAGGAGTTTACTATATGAATTTGCAGCATTTCGAACGTTGCTTTAGGAACAATGCTCACTATCATTGACTGCTACTTCAGTACTTACTTACCTGTCAGCAACTATTAATCAACTTATAAATAAACATATAAATGGACTCCACATATTATTTTAAACACTGCTTTCAGTTATATGTAACAGTCAAGAGTTTTACATGAGTTTCGAATTTCCTTATTGACTATGTACCTCCATGTAGATGCTACGTACAACACCTTCTGATAATCGTGATCAAACTAGAGATTTGTACTAACGGTTTTTACCGATGTTTGGAATTTAAATGTAATAGTTGTTTACAATGTTTCTTATCTTCGGAAAGCTAGTTCTGCTGTGGCCATCTTCTTTGTGTTTTTCTCAATGTTAACCATGTGTGGGTTGATTGGTGGGAGAGTGAAATCTGGAATTTCTCAACCGTTGACCCTGCTGTAACGTAATTTATCATCAGAGGCCATAGCCGCAGCCCATTTTGCCCTGAAATCGAGGGCTTGATCCAGCACGGAGGGGATTTCGAGTTCACGGCAGTGAGATTTCGAGCTCACGGCAATGAGATTTCGAGTTCACGGTAATGAGATTTCGAGTTCACGGTAATGAGATTTGATAAAAAAGTCCATTTACTGCACCGCTTTAAGGGACGCGAACTCCCAAACGAGTTTGATTTGGACCAGTGCAGCTCCTTCTGCACCCGTTTTTTGTAAGCTTTAGGATCCTGTCCACGATCTCAGCTCTCAAGTCATCCCTCCCGGTGACTATGCTGTGGAACCTAGCGGCTAGACTCGTTATGACAGTCCATGATGAGCTCAGTATTTTGTAGGCCACCAACTGGGACGCCTAGGCCGCTTGCCACCTTTTAGTATATGCTGGGATGTTTTTAGGAGTGACTGGTTTAGCTAGGGTCATCAGGGACATCAGAATCAGGGCTAGAATTCCCTGATCGATCTCTTCCGATGTCTTCGTGACTGGGGGTGTGCCGGCCACCGCAGCTCTGCTGGAAAAGATGCTCTGGGTTCTAAAACGGCTAGACAGGTCAACACTACGCAGACAATGAGATCGTCAGTGTGGGCTACACTGTCTATTTGTTCCCCTCCTGCCATATGACAGGCTTTCCAGTTTATGATATATTGGTATGTTTGTCTGCCTTTGAATCAGGGGTAAGTCGGGAGAAGGGATGGTGAAAATAATTTTTAGTAAAAGGCGAGAGAGTTGGAATGCAAAGGTGGCCTTGAAAAAATTGTAACACTTATCCCATCAACAGACGTCGTCCCCATGCTGACTTTGATTCTGAGGATGAAGATGAAGAACCGAGGAGAAGGAAGTCTCGCCGCCAATAAAACCAATATATAGCAACACTGGGTCCTTGCCAGGAGGGGGGTATTCCTCTCCTCCTCAACATTAAGGATGTATCAGCTTGATAGTAAGTGTAACCGGAAGTGTAATGTTTATTATGTTGTTGGCACCGGTTGTTGATGTGTTTATAAGAAGCACACATCTCTCGCTTGTTTTGTACGTACCAAAATCTCACTTCGGAAAGCCGTTTGCACAGGAGCTATCTTTTCCTTACTGGTACAAACGACAGGTTTTTTTTCGTTTTAAAGATTATTTTTGCATAAATATTGTGTTTGACAAATTGAAGGCCTGGAAATATTATGAAAAAAATCATTTCTTTCTTATATTCATTAAAAAAAAAAAAATAACAATCAGTTTTTCTGTTTCAAAGTTTAGTTGTGCACAAAAGTTTTCTCTGATAAATTAAATGCCAGGAAAAACTTTGGACACACAATATGAAATAAATATCTTTCTCTTACTGAAAAAAAAAACAATGGTGTTTTTCCTTTTAAAGTTTATTTTTGCATAAATCTTGTCTTTGACAAATTAAATGCTAAAATAAAATAAGGATGGGCTTTGAATATCTTTCTCTTACTGGTAAAAACGACAGGTTTTTTTCGTTTCAAAGATTATTTTTGCATAAATCTTGTATTTGACAAATTAAAAGAAATTTGTTTCTCGTGCGAGACCCAAATTAAAAAAATCATTTCTGTCTTCTGTTCATCCAAAAAATAACTAAAGTTGGTTTTTCTTTTCCTAAGTTTAGTTGTAATCAAATCTTGTCTCTGGTAAATTAAATGCCTGGGAAAATTTTGGATGGTGACATACAATATAAAGTCAATATCTTTCGCTTACTGAAAAAAAACTGGATTTTTTTCAAGTTTATTTTTGCATAAATCTTGTTTATGCCAAAGGAATGCTTGAATAAAATAAGCATGGTGTTTAAAAAATAGAGTTTGAATATCTTTCCCTTACTAGCAAAAACGGCAGGTTTTTTCGTTTTAAAGATTATTTTTGCATTAATATTGTGTTTGACAAATTGAAAGCCGGAAAAAAGTTAGATTTGTTTGTCTTGAGCGAGTCCCAAATGAGCATTATTTTTCTTTTTCTTTTATTCATACAAAAAAAACTTGGTTTTTCTTTTCCAAATTTATTGGTGCACAAATCTTGTTTCTGGTAAATTAAATGCCTGGGAAAATTTTGGATGGTGACATACACTATAAAGTCATTATCTTTCCCTTACTGAAAATAAGAATGGTTTTTTCCGTTTATTTTAGCATAAATCCTGTCTTTCACAAATGGAATGCTCGAATAAAATATGAATGGTGTTTAAAAAATAAGGTTTGAATATCTTTCACTTACTGGTAAACACGATGGGTTTTTTTTGTTTTACAGATTATTTTTGCATTAATATTGTGTAGACAAATTGAAAGCCTGGAAAAAATTATCAAAAAATTTTTAATTAATTAAAAAAAAACTGAACAATCAGTTTTTCTTTTTCAAAGTTTAGTTCTGCACAAAAGTTTTCTCTGATAAATTAAGTGCTCGGGAAAATTTAAGATGCACAATATAAAATAAAATATCTTTCTCTTACTGAGAAAAAAATTACTGTTTTTTTTACTTTTTTAAAGTTTATTTTTGCACAAATCTTGTCTTTGACAAATTGAAAGCTTGAATAAAATAAGGATGGTGTTTAAAAATAAGGCTTTGAATATCTTTCTCTTAATGGTAAAAACGGCGTCTTTTTTTCATTTCAAAGATTATTTTCACATAAATCTTGTATTTGACAAATTGAATGCCTGTAAAAATTTGAATGGTGATAAAAAATAGGGTTTGGATATCCTTACCTTACTGGAAAAGACACAGCTGTTTAATTTTCTTTTGTAAGTTTTTCTGCGTAAATCTTAGCAAAGTTATCTACTGATACGTCCAAAGCTTGGATCTTTTTACGCCTCGCATAGACAAAATTCATAATGTTAGCATTAATTAATTATTAGGTACTTTTTAATGTTTAGTTTATTTTCCTTTTTGTATATGAAAAATGGAATGGTATTTGAAATGGAAAGTAACACAAAATTGTTCATTGACACAGAAAAAAAGTGTGCTTATTTTGGAAGAAAAACATAACATTAATGTTATTATTCAGACGGACAGTTACAACTCTATTTTCTTTATTAATAGATTGCATCTTGCACATTAGAAGCTGCTTGTGACCCGCCCTAGTTTCGCACGACTGCATTTTTTTTTTTTGGCTGAATGTTCTTTCATACCAACATTGTCCAAATCCTAATTTCCTGAAACAGTCCCAATTTTTAGGGTTTTGTAGTCAACAAGGAACCCTTATAGTTTCGTAGTTTCCGTTTGTCTATCTGTTTGTCTGTCCGTCCGTCTGTCCATCCGTCCGTCTGTCCGTCCGTCCGTCCATCTTCTATTAAGGAACTAATTCGATCTCCACAGCCAGCAAACGACCACCACCTACGCCTTAATGAGTGAAATCGTTTAATCAACGCTATGGGCCTTTTTCTTTCGTTTGTGTCAATTCATATTGAGTCTAAGTATACGCATTCGAATAGGACTATCGTTATTACCGGTGAATATTATTCTTAAGCAACTGTTGGTACAGTTGTGGGCAAAAGTAATGAGCTTTTCTCGGATTTTTTTTTCTTGTGTTTTTTTTAAGACACCAGACACCATATTATACGTAATTGTTAAGCTAGATTGTGTGAGATAGAATATATTCACTGAAGACTAAATTTTTAGTAATTTAGTTAAAAAAAACAACCAAATGCGTAGCGTTTTTCCAACTTAAGGTCGGTCTAGTCAAAGAGGATGCAGCTGAATGCCATATTCACAAGTCAGTGACGTGATATCTCTTTGTCAGGACTCGCAGTCAGGACCCGTTCCGTTGTCAGGACCCGTTCCGTTGTCAGGACCCGTTCCGTTGTCAGGACCCGTTCCGTTGTCAGGACCCGTTCCGTTGTCAGGACCCGTTCCGTTGTCAGGACCCGTTCCGTTGTCAGGACCCGTTCCGTTGTCAGGACCCGTTCCGTTGTCAGGACCCGTTCCGTTGTCAGGACCCGTTCCGTTGTCAGGACCCGTTCCGTTGTCAGGACCCGTTCCGTTGTCAGGACCCGTTCCGTTGTCAGGACCCGTTCCGTTGTCAGGACCCGTTCCGTTGTCAGGACCCGTTCCGTTGTCAGGACCCGTTCCGTTGTCAGGACCCGTTCCGTTGTCAGGACCCGTTCCGTTGTCAGGACCCGTTCCGTTGTCAGGACCCGTTCCGTTGTCAGGACCCGTTCCGTTGTCAGGACCCGTTCCGTTGTCAGGACCCGTTCCGTTGTCAGGACCCGTTCCGTTGTCAGGACCCGTTCCGTTGTCAGGACCCGTTCCGTTGTCAGGACCCGTTCCGTTGTCAGGACCCGTTCCGTTGTCAGGACCCGTTCCGTTGTCAGGACCCGTTCCGTTGTCAGGACCCGTTCCGTTGTCAGGACCCGTTCCGTTGTCAGGACCCGTTCCGTTGTCAGGACCCGTTCCGTTGTCAGGACCCGTTCCGTTGTCAGGACCCGTTCCGTTGTCAGGACCCGTTCCGTTGTCAGGACCCGTTCCGTTGTCAGGACCCGTTCCGTTGTCAGGACCCGTTCCGTTGTCAGGACCCGTTCCGTTGTCAGGACCCGTTCCGTTGTCAGGACCCGTTCCGTTGTCAGGACCCGTTCCGTTGTCAGGACCCGTTCCGTTGTCAGACTTAACAGGCTTTTGGTTGCGGGTATCGGCAAGCAATGCTTAACCTTGATGTTCGACAACCTGTTTTTGGGATTGGAAATCATCAAGTGACTTCTTCCGCTCTGGGTGGTGCGGAAGGGCGTGTCAGGTTCTTACTGACTAAAACACATCCGTGTTCCTCCTCAAAACCCTTGCGTTCCTGAGCCGGTGACTCTTTCGAACAAAGTTCCGCAACCGATCAACTCCTCAGCTGTTTATTTGTAGTGTATATTGTATTTATTTTGTGTGTAGCGACAAACTCAATTTTTCAACGTTGTGTACTTACCATTGTCGCTTTGTCATTATGGGAACTAGCTTTTCAATCATGTTTAAACTTTTATAAGAAACATTATCAGCTAGTTTTTTTTTTCAAAATATTGTACTTATCGTATCGTCGTTTTTCGTATTAAATCCTTTTTCTTTCTGTCTGTCTGTCTTTCTGTCTGTCTGTCTGTCTTTCTGTCTGTCTGTCTGTCTTTCTGTCTGTCTGTCTGTCTGTCTATCTGTCTGTCTATCTGTCTGTCTATCTGTCTGTCTGTCTGTCTGTCTGTCTGTCTGTCTGTCTGTCTGTCTGTCTGTCTGTCTGTCTGTCTGTCTGTCTGTCTGTCTGTCTGTCTGTCTGTCTGTCTGTCTGTCTGTCTGTCTGTCTGTCTGTCTGTCTGTCTGTCTGTCTGTCTGTCTGTCTGTCTGTCTGTCTGTCTGTCTGTCTGTCTGTCTGTCTGTCTGTCTGTCTGTCTGTCTGTCTGTCTGTCTGTCTGTCTGTCTGTCTGTCTGTCTGTCTGTCTGTCTGTCTGTCTGTCTGTCTGTCTGTCTGTCTGTCTGTCTGTCTGTCTGTCTGTCTGTCTGTCTGTCTGTCTGTCTGTCTGTCTGTCTGTCTGTCTGTCTGTCTGTCTGTCTGTCTGTCTGTCTGTCTGTCTGTCTGTCTGTCTGTCTGTCTGTCTGTCTGTCTGTCTGTCTGTCTGTCTGTCTGTCTGTCTGTCTGTCTTTCTGTTCTGTCTTTGTTTCTTCTTAACTTTCTCATCATCGTTTTGCAAAACGCGAAATGGCCTTATTTTTGCCGGCAGTCGAATATTACTGCGGAATTATCATATGCGCGTATTTTGTTAGATTTCCAAGAGCGTTCTTCCGTGCGGAAGCAGGATTTTAATTAGTTGCAAGGAAGAGTGCAGTTGTTCAAGTTCATAGTCATCCAACAGACGTAGACATGCGGAAGAAGGATTTGTTTAATGGTACTACTTGGCTTAAGTAGATGTACACTGGGGGTAATTACTAAAAAATCAAAATCAAAAGTCATTTATTCAAAGTAGGCTGAGTGCCAGCACTTTCTGAACGTCAAAGTTCTACATAAAGACAGTCCCCCCTAAAAACGCCCGCCCGTCACCACTTCCTAGTTTGTAGTAGTGTTTTAGCTGGGAAGAAGAAGCGGCGCAACAAACTCCCCAGCAACACATCAAGTATACAATACATGACACAGAAAAATAAAATATTCAATCTGTAAATTAAATTAAATTAATTGACACTTGTTAGCTAGCACACTCCATGAAGCCATCAGAAAAAGTAGTTTCGTCAATGAATTAAGGGAATTGGTCCAGTTACATATTTGTGGAAATTCATGGTAAACCATAAATGTCCATGACTATATCTAAGATTTCTAAACGACTTCAAAAACAAACCGAATCATATCAATGCAAAATTTCTTCTTTCATAACTAGTTCTCTGGTATATACGAAATGATGATCTCCATCGGGACCTAAAAGCTGAGTTCATCGAAAAAGTTATACAAAAATCTACAGAAGCTCACGAACAGAACTTCATCAATGTCGATGCGATCCGGCTTCTCGACCACACGGACATAGTGATAAGACTAAAAAGAACAAAACCGTTCGAGTTAGTGTTTGGTGTTTGTGAAAGTGAATAGTGTAATGTAGCACAAGTGTTACCAAATAAACAAAAGAACGAAGTGCATTCGCCTTAATAGAGACAATAAGAAAAGGTGCATTGGACACATTCTTATTAAAGACAATAATAACAGTTTAGGTTTTAATTAAGTAATAAGATTAGGGTCCACTTTTTTGATGAACACTAGGATAAGTGAAAAAGAAATACCTACTTCTCTGTTGGCCGATCTCTATTAGCCGACCTCTGTAGTCAACTCCTTTTTAAACCATAGCATCCTTCACTCTATGTTTACTTTGACGTATACAATTATACGATAGACATATATACCACTATATATGACTAAGAACTAACCTGGTATACCAAAAAACTTGGTTTTAATTTTGGTGATATTTTTCTAACACTTCTCCACTTATCTCTCCCACGAATCGTCCGTTCCTCTGACAGAATATATAAATTAGGCATAATGACAGTCATCAGCCTCTTCGTTCCTCGTTTACATCATTCTACAATCACATTACATACAATTTGTATGAAACCACTTTGGATAGTTAAATGTTGAAATAAATTGTTCTCGTATTATATTGAAAGAGTTGCGTATCCGAGATTGTTGTAAGTGGAGTAGGAAGGCTTTCGTTGTAATGTGCTACCAATTTTGCTCAAATATACGTGGGTTGGTTCGGTGCAGAAACAATAAGAGTGGATGCAATGTTGATGTTAGTTTCAGTAATTTTATAAATTACTAGCATCTGACGGCGACTTTGTCCCCGCGAGAACATGCTGTCAGAATAAAGCGGTCGGTCAGTCTGTCCGTCCGTCCGTCCGTCCGTTCGTCCATCTGTCTATCGTCGTCTGCGTTAGGAAGTTTGAAATATCAGAATGTGTATTTTTATTGCCGCTATAATAACAAATAATAAAAGGATAGTAAAATAAATGATAAATGATAGTAAAATAAATGATGAATAATTTATAGTTAATGGAGGCCGCCAACAGTAAAACGTCTAGCGTAACCATTAAAACCTAACTATTTCGCTAATTCTTCACGATCAATATTCGGCCACCGTCTATCGTACGCTGTAAAGACACACGGAATAAGGGAATGGTAAATATTTGCTAAGAAACAATATTATTTTCTTTTGCTACGACTACGGAGTTCGCCCAATTTGTAGTCGATATGGGTTCCAGGGGCAAAGATTAACAATCATAATTTGAACAGAGGTGACAACGGTTAATTTTGGTTGGTAGGAACCTAAATGGTTTCAATTGAATAAATTTGTTTAAATGATAAAAAAAAAGTTGTTTAATTAGTTAATTAAATTTGTTTAATTAATTAAATTTGTTTAATTAATTAATTAAATTTGTTTAATTAATCAATTAAATTTTATTAATTAATTACAAAGGAAACTTATTCATGATTAGTAATTGACTTATTGATGTATTTACTTGTTTTTTCTTCCATTTAGTTGGAAATATAAGTTATATTCTGGCAATAGCAATATCATTTAAACATCGAATTGGAAATGCATGCTTAACTCTTTTCTTTCTTCGTTTTTCTATGTTAAATGTTCAAATGGTGGATAAACACAAGATTTAGAATTTTATTTTCAAATGTTTAGCGAACGGTTAATTAATTCGATCTTTCTTAAATGCTATATTTATGAAAGATCGAATTAATAAAATTCGTTTCTTACATTAGCTCATGAAGCTAATGGCGACATGTCAGAAGAATTTATTTTTTATTGGTCATGACAGAAAGATATGAATAGATAATCACACAAATGGGGTTGCGAAACTATATACATATTATAGGCACTTCAACTACGCTACAAAAGAAAACCTGAAAAGCTGCGGATAATAAAAAAATAAAGAATCATTCTAATAACTACGTGTCTTATGTTTTCTTTCTTCTCGTACTTAACGTACTTAAAAGTAGGCACAAAACGCGCTCCCCAGCGTCCCTTTTAACGCCGTCACATATTCTATGGCAATTTGTCAACAAGTCCGCTCACGTAGCCAGCCGACCGACCACCGTAAGCTCAGTTAGAGCGGTGCATAAAAACTAAGCTTTGCTTTGAACTTTGAAATTCAAATGTATATCGATACGCCAATACGTCTGCTGCCTACTTTATTTTGATGGCGTTTTTTACGACAACACATATTCTAATATGGGGGGTACCACTCTGGTTATATTGTTTGGTAGATTGCGGTGCGATGATCTTGACGAAAATGTTGATCGCTTTTGGACTTTGTCACATGCAACTCGTTCAATGAGGCGTCGTTCTGTCGTTTGATGTCTATATTTGCATCTCATAATTATTGTGATAAGGGTCTCATTATGGTCATAGTTTCTTGTAGGCCAGAAAGGGGAATTAATTTGATGTTGAAATTAAAATGTCCACGCCTATATTTTATGAGTACTTGGATGTCTTCTTGATTTGGCAAGAAGTTACACAGAACCGGGAACGGTGGAAGGAATGGAGGGGAGATTTTTGCCCAGATGTGGGACAATTCGAGCTAGATATTATAATTATAATATATGTTATATTGGATTTTGAACTTCATTTTCATCACTGAAACTGAATAACATACCAGGTAATTATGAACTAAACGTGCCCAGAAAATTTCAGCAATGCCAAAAACCTTGGCTAAAGCATCAGCATTTGTTCTCAAAATTCCTAGGTCTTCTTTTATGACAGCCATATTCTGGCACGAAGAAGAATTTACGTCGAGATCGTAAAAAGGCATGAAATGAGTGGATTTTGCACGTACTTTGCCTCGGTCGTGAAACTCGGGCGATTATTCCGATCACGCGCCGAATATGGGATAGTTTGCTGTGACATTGACTGCGCCAAATGCAAGATTTGAATCAATCTTGATTTTGAGGTAAGTGCTGGTTTTGCTGAAGATTTTAGTTTGATGGTGTTAGAAAACTGAAGACAACAGTTTTGTTGCTGTTTCTTAAGATTGCTTAGCGGTGGGCTTAAGAAATGAATCGCTGAATCGCTGGAAATAACCTAAACGTCGCAGTTATTAAAAAGCCTATTTACGAATAATTTACACTCAAACATATTAGCTCATATTATGGTCATGTCCCCCCGAGACTTGTAATCGTAAATGGCGCTACCCTCGAGGTTGTGCAAGAATACATATATCTAGGCCAAATTATACAACTGGGGCGGCACAACTTTGAGAAGGAAGCGACCAGGAGAATACGCTTGGGCTGGGCGGCCTTCGGGAAGCTACGTGGTATCTTTGAATCGTCGAACCCACAATCCCTTAAGACCAGGGTCTTTAACCAGTGCGTCCTTCCCGTAATGACTTACGGAGCCGAAACGTGGACACTCACCATAGGCCTGGTCCACAAATTCAAGGTTGCTCAGCGTGCAATGGAGAGAGCAATACTCGGGATTTCTCTGGTGGATAGAATTCGCAACGAAGTCATTCGCCAGTGAACTAAAGTCACCAACATTGCGCGTAGAATGAGCATGCTGAAGTGGTAGTGGGCCGGCCATGTCTGTGGACGGACAGACGGTCGATGGAGCAGACATGTGGTAGAGTGGAGACCGCGTATGGGCGGGCAAACGTAGTGTGACGCCCTGCGGCACGATGGATCGATGATTTGAAGAAGGTGGCTGGCAGCGGATGGATGCGGACCGCTCAGGACCGGGATGGTTGGCGATCTTTGGGGGAGGCTTACGTTCAGCAGTGGACGGCAATTGGCTGATATGATGATATTAAGCTCGATATTGTCTCTGGTGTTGTTGAAAATCTTAAAATTAACGGCTTTATCACAGTTCAGAGGCCCGCCCTACTATGAAGTCTTAAAACGATCATGATTCCGCTCTGAGAGGAAGACGGAGCTATACATAGCGAATAGCACTATCCCGTTTTCATCATCGGGATTGGATCGCATTAGCACGACTGTTCTGTAATTGTTTAGCGCGCTGGGTTAAACAAATTATTCGCTGGAAACAACCCATTAAACTAAAAGCATAATATATGCCCAAACACATTTGGTTCACTATACAGAACCTCCTCCTTTGTTGTAGTCGGTTAATAAAACCACAAAAATACAACACAACATAACATTTAAAACACAAAAATAATTCGTGAATAATTTCAACAGCAACAAATGGCAAGTCACAACTAAGGAAGACTTTGCTTTAATTTCTCGACTGACAAACATTTTGTCATCTCCGCATCAAAATTGCATCAATAAAAACAAAAAAATATCCTCTCGAACAAAATTCGCTTTCATACGAAATTTTTGAGTAAACGTCTTTGGCAGCACTTGGTTCATCAGATACTATGTAGGTATGTTTTAGCCGACATGGCAAAATTCCCAAGATTTCCTTCGCGACCTCGTAATTTTCATTACTTTACTAAAAATGAGAGAAAAACGCGTTTTTGGAGCACACCGCGGCCCGCGAATATATTATTGTAATGCCTAATTGAGATTAAAATTTCTTAATGGATACAATAAGCTCGGCGTTTTCCAACGAGCTATTTATGTTATTGCGTGTTCATCAGTATACCGATTTAATCAAAGAAGTGTTTCAACAAGAATTTGCATATTTTTCGAACTCTAGCATGTTTAGATAACGGCCAAACCTTCCGGAATTTTCAATTCAGAAACCGACCAATCCTTCCGGTTTTTTCAATTCAGAAACCGACCAAACCTTCCGGACTTTTCAATTCAGAAACCGAACAAACCTTCCGGTTTTTTCAATTCAGAAACCGACCAAAACTAATCTTCTATCAAGGTTTAGGTACAGAAGTTGTCTTAACATTTCATTTAAAAAAGGCAATCAATTTAATTTACCGATGATAAGTATCCTCCCAATATTCGTAAAAGAAAATATACGGTAATCTATAACAGGGTAGTACACTCAGATCATTGTGGTGCTTTCCTCAAAAGATTGACTATAACGGACAGACAGACGGACAAACGGACAGACAGACGGACAGACGAACAGACAGACGGACAGACGAACAGACAGACGGACAGACGAACAGACAGACGGACAGACGAACAGACGGACGGACAGACGAACAGACGAACAGACGGACAGACGAACAGACGAACAGACGAACAGACGAACAGACGAACAGACGAACAGACGAACAGACGAACAGACAGACGGACAGACGGACAGACGGACAGACGGACAGACGGACAGACGACCGGACAGACGAACAGACAGACGGACAGACGGACAGACGAACAGACGAACAGACGAACAGACGAACAGACGAACAGACGAACAGACGAACAGACGAACAGACGAACAGACGAACAGACGAACAGACGAACAGACGAACAGACGAACAGACGAACAGACGAACAGACGAACAGACGAACAGACGAACAGACGAACAGACGAACAGACGAACAGACGAACAGACGAACAGACGAACAGACGAACAGACGAACAGACGAACAGACGAACAGACGAACAGACGAACAGACGAACAGACGAACAGACGAACAGACGAACAGACGAACAGACGAACAGACGAACAGACGAACAGACGAACAGACGAACAGACGAACAGACGAACAGACGAACAGACGAACAGACGAACAGACGAACAGACGAACAGACGAACAGACGAACAGACGAACAGACGAACAGACGAACAGACGAACAGACAGATGGACAGACGGACAGACAGACGGACAGACGTACAGACAGACGGACAGACGGACAGACGAACAGACAGACGGACAGACGAACAGACAGACGGACAGACGGACAGACGAAAAGACAGACGAAAAGACAGACGGACAGACGAACAGACAGACGGACAGACGAACAGACAGACGGACAGACGAACAGACGAACAGACAGACGGACAGACGAACAGACAGACGGACAGACGGACAGACGAACAGACAGACGGACAGACGAACAGACAGACGAACAGACGAACAGACAGACGGACAGATGAACAGACGAACAGACGAACGGACAAACGGATGGATGGAAGGACGGACGGACGGACAAACGGATGGATGGAAGGACGAACGGACGGACGGATGGAAGGACGGACGGATGGATGGAAGTACGGACGGACGGACGGATGGAAGGACGGACGGACGGACGGATGGAAGGACGGACGGATGGATGGACGGACGGACGGATGGATGGACGGACGGATGGATGGAAGGACGGACGGATGGATGGAAGGACGGATGGACGAATGGATGGAAGGACGGACGGATGGATGGAAGGACGGACGGATGGAAGGACGGACGGACGGATGGAAGGACGGACGGACGGACGGATGGAAGGACGGACGGACGGACGGATGGAAGGACGGACGGACGGACGGATGGAAGGACGGACGGACGGACGGATGGAAGGACGGACGGAAGGACGGACGGAAGGACGGACGGACGGACGGACGGACGGACGGACGGACGGACGGACGGACGGACGGACGGACGGACGGACGGACGGACGGAAGGACGGACGGATGGAAGGACGGACGGACGGATGGAAGGACGGACGGATGGATGGAAGGACGGACCGACGGATGGAAGGACGGACCGACGGACGGACGGACGGATGGAAGGACGGAGTCTTAGTAATAATTCCCGTTTTGACCTTTGGGTATGGAACTCTAAAAATTAGGAGTAGTGAGTTAGGAAACACCGACCTCATCTAGATTTATTTAACATTGTACAAAATAACTATAATAATATTATTTGCACCAGAAATAGCGCGTTGTATTTTTATATTCCCGAATGCGAAAGCCGGCCATTAAAGCATTTTAAATTAATAAAAGTGTCTTTCGTTTGACACAGAGTGTGACCTGATTTACATAAACGAATTTATGTGCTATAAACAGCGATAAAAGAAAATAAGACTTTCCGATTATGTTGCACTTATATTATTATATATATTTGCCTTTAAGAGCTACGAGGTTCGCTTGCCAAGGTCAGTTCGTCAATGGGTGACCATCCATTACATACCGAGATTCCTCCGCATCCCGGGTTTCCTCGGCATCGCGGGTTTCCTCGGCATCGCGGGTTTCCTCGGCATCGCGGGTTTCCTCGGCATCGCGGGTTTCCTCGGCATCGCGGGTTTCCTCGGCATCGCGGGTTTCCTCGGCATCGCGGGTTTCCTCGGCATCGCGGGTTTCCTCGGCATCGCGGGTTTCCTCGGCATCGCGGGTTTCCTCGGCATCGCGGGTTTCCTCGGCATCGCGGGTTTCCTCGGCATCGCGGGTTTCCTCGGCATCGCGGGTTTCCTCGGCATCGCGGGTTTCCTCGGCATCGCGGGTTTCCTCGGCATCGCGGGTTTCCTCGGCATCGCGGGTTTCCTCGGCATCGCGGGTTTCCTCGGCATCGCGGGTTTCCTCGGCATCGCGGGTTTCCTCGGCATCGCGGGTTTCCTCGGCATCGCGGGTTTCCTCGGCATCGCGGGTTTCCTCGGCATCGCGGGTTTCCTCGGCATCGCGGGTTTCCTCGGCATCGCGGGTTTCCTCGGCATCGCGGGTTTCCTCGGCATCGCGGGTTTCCTCGGCATCGCGGGTTTCCTCGGCATCGCGGGTTTCCTCGGCATCGCGGGTTTCCTCGGCATCGCGGGTTTCCTCGGCATCGCGGGTTTCCTCGGCATCGCGGGTTTCCTCGGCATCGCGGGTTTCCTCGGCATCGCGGGTTTCCTCGGCATCGCGGGTTTCCTCGGCATCGCGGGTTTCCTCGGCATCGCGGGTTTCCTCGGCATCGCGGGTTTCCTCGGCATCGCGGGTTTCCTCGGCATCGCGGGTTTCCTCGGCATCGCGGGTTTCCTCGGCATCGCGGGTTTCCTCGGCATCGCGGGTTTCCTCGGCATCGCGGGTTTCCTCGGCATCGCGGGTTTCCTCGGCATCGCGGGTTTCCTCGGCATCGCGGGTTTCCTCGGCATCGCGGGTTTCCTCGGCATCGCGGGTTTCCTCGGCATCGCGGGTTTCCTCGGCATCGCGGGTTTCCTCGGCATCGCGGGTTTCCTCGGCATCGCGGGTTTCCTCGGCATCGCGGGTTTCCTCGGCATCGCGGGTTTCCTCGGCATCGCGGGTTTCCTCGGCATCGCGGGTTTCCTCGGCATCGCGGGTTTCCTCGGCATCGCGGGTTTCCTCGGCATCGCGGGTTTCCTCGGCATCGCGGGTTTCCTCGGCATCGCGGGTTTCCTCGGCATCGCGGGTTTCCTCGGCATCGCGGGTTTCCTCGGCATCGCGGGTTTCCTCGGCATCGCGGGTTTCCTCGGCATCGCGGGTTTCCTCGGCATCGCGGGTTTCCTCGGCATCGCGGGTTTCCTCGGCATCGCGGGTTTCCTCGGCATCGCGGGTTTCCTCGGCATCGCGGGTTTCCTCGGCATCGCGGGTTTCCTCGGCATCGCGGGTTTCCTCGGCATCGCGGGTTTCCTCGGCATCGCGGGTTTCCTCGGCATCGCGGGTTTCCTCGGCATCGCGGGTTTCCTCGGCATCGCGGGTTTCCTCGGCATCGCGGGTTTCCTCGGCATCGCGGGTTTCCTCGGCATCGCGGGTTTCCTCGGCATCGCGGGTTTCCTCGGCATCGCGGGTTTCCTCGGCATCGCGGGTTTCCTCGGCATCGCGGGTTTCCTCGGCATCGCGGGTTTCCTCGGCATCGCGGGTTTCCTCGGCATCGCGGGTTTCCTCGGCATCGCGGGTTTCCTCGGCATCGCGGGTTTCCTCGGCATCGCGTGTTTCCTCGGCATCGTGGATTTCCTCGGCATCGTGGGTTTCCTCGGCATCGCGGGTTTCCTCGGCATCGTGGGTTTCCTCGGCATCGTGGGTTTCCTCGGCATCGCGGGTTACGAGAAGTGAGAAGTCAGAAGTCATCCGCCAGAAGTCAGAAGTCAGAAGTCATCCGCCAGAAGTCAGAAGTCAGAAGTCAGCCGCCAGAAGTCAGAAGTCAGAAGTCAGAAGTCAGCCGCCAGAAGTCAGAAGTCAGCCGCTAGAAGTCAGAAGTCAGCCGCTAGAAGTCAGAAGTCAGCCGCCAGAAGTCAGCCGCCAGAAGTCAGCCGCCAGAAGTCAGCCGCCAGAAGTCAGCCGCCAGAAGTCAGCCGCCAGAAGTCAGCCGCCAGAAGTCAGCCGCCAGAAGTCAGCCGCCAGAAGTCAGCCGCCAGAAGTCAGCCGCCAGAAGTCAGCCGCCAGAAGTCAGCCGCCAGAAGTCAGCCGCCAGAAGTCAGCCGCCAGAAGTCAGCCGCCAGAAGTCAGCCGCCAGAAGTCAGCCGCCAGAAGTCAGCCGCCAGAAGTCAGCCGCCAGAAGTCAGCCGCCAGAAGTCAGCCGCCAGAAGTCAGCCGCCAGAAGTCAGCCGCCAGAAGTCAGCCGCCAGAAGTCAGCCGCCAGAAGTCAGCCGCCAGAAGTCAGCCGCCAGAAGTCAGCCGCCAGAAGTCAGCCGCCAGAAGTCAGCCGCCAGAAGTCAGCCGCCAGAAGTCAGCCGCCAGAAGTCAGCCGCCAGAAGTCAGCCGCCAGAAGTCAGCCGCCAGAAGTCAGCCGCCAGAAGTCAGCCGTCAGTGGTCAGAAGTCAGCCGTCAGAAGTTAGGAGTCAGCCGTCAGAAGTCAGTGGTCAGAAGTCAGCCGTCAGAAGTTAGGAGTCAGCCGTCAGAAGTCAGAAGTCAGAAGTCAGCCGTCAGTGGTCAGAAGTCAGCCGTCAGAAGTTAGAAGTCAGCCGTCAGAAGTTAGAAGTCAGCCGTCAGTCGTCAGTAGTCAGAAGTCAGCCGTCAGTAGTCAGAAGTCAGCCATCAGAAGTCAGAAGTCAGCCATCAGAAGTCAGCCATCAGAAGTCAGAAGTCAGCCATCAGAAGTCAGCCATCAGAAGTCAGCCATCAGAAGTCAGCCATCAGAAGTCAGCCATCAGAAGTCAGCCGTCAGAAGTCAGCCGTCAGAAGTCAGCCGTCAGAAGTGGGAGGTGCCGCTGGAGAATAGTCCTGCCAAGACAGTATTCCCTCAGTTCGCTCTCCGCGCGACCCAAGACACACTCAGCATGGGTCTCGGCGTGATGAAGCACCTCATGAAAAATCCCCGCTTCAGGATGTACGTCTACCACCTCCTAGACATCACACGACCGACTCGTGTGGACCACACTTAAAAAAGGTGGTTTAAAGGCCACAGTAAATATAGGTTATTTACCGTAAATGTTTTACGCACTTGGAGTGCCACAGGGAGCCAGATTCGGACCACTGTGTCAATGCCAATTTGAACTGGGTCGACGAAATTGTTCCAATAGTACATTCAATGTTGTCATTTTCCGAGAAAACCAGAGTATTTCACAGGAACTAGGATTAAAGCTGTGCTAGAATGAAGTAAATATTATATTTAAGGTCTCTAAATCCGTAAAATTTTTCATATGAATTAATTTTCATTAAATAAGAAATGCACTTTGCACTAAAATGCATAAATACACGATAGCTATTATGCCAGTGCACAGCTACTGGCATTTCTATTGAGCCGACTTCTAAGAACTCATTTCATTTAGCTCAAAAATATTTATTGAAATCAACCGGACGAAAAAGAAGAACATTATTTAATTATAATGTATGTAAATGCTAAGCTATCCAGAGTCATATCAAACATCTGCCTGCCTAGCCTTTTCTAACGACATTTGGGTCGCGCGATCGATCTGCCTAACAACCCAAAAACTTTATAGCGAGTAAAACCACCACCTTCACCGTCCTGAAACGAGACCTTCAACCCGCGGCTCTGGGCATCGAAAATATGTTCAAAAAAGAGTTCTGCAGGCAATTTTACAAATCTCACAAAAAGTGGCCTAACCTCACGCTGGCGCCCACAGTGCCCGTCCACATCACAGCCTGTTATAACGTCAATGAGTGGGGAGAGACTGCCACTTATCGCTGGGACCCTGCGGACTTCGCCGGAGTTACCCTGAACAAGAACTTTGAATTCAACCATCATGTCGACACAATTGATATTATTTCAGATAAGGCCATAATCCCATCTCTCCCAGAATGGATATACGAGTACGACAGTAAAGCCTTCAGTACAATCCACGGCAGATTTCCAACGGGAACCCTCCTTCTACAAAGAGTGTGGTCATGCATTACCTCACGACTGAGGTCTTCCATTGCAAAGAGATCATAACACTCATTGATGACGGTGTTGTGCCAACAGATTGGAGAGTGATGGTCGCAGTGCCGAAGGAGAGAGAGTTCAAGGAGACAGATGCCCGGTGCTATGGGAAAATGACCCCCGAAATGAGAGCCTATCAAGTGGTCACGGAAAAGAATCTAGCAGACATAATATTCAGGTACATAAAACATCAATCGATGACCCTGTCTGAAGAGCAACTTACCAAGACACTGAAACGCATGAGTTGCCCGGATGAGGGTCACGATTACGTGAACATTATAATTGACTTTTCATCTTGGTGTACTCATTTCAGAGCTGAGCTCCTCGAGCCCTTGTTCACCAGCTTGGACAACCTATTTGGTTTCAAAAATGTTTATAGTTTCACTCATAAGTTTCACCTAATATAGACTTTGCTGTTCCAAGATAGATACGCGCCACCTGCCCAAAACCCGGATGGAACCCCCACCTTGGCTTGAAGGCCTCAGACAAAAAGGCTGGACTCTAATCCTACAGGCGGCTCATCTTTGTGACACAACGGCGTCTCTACTAGGGCAAGGGGATAACCAAGTCATTGTGCTACGTATCCCATCATCAAAATATCTAGCAGAAAGAAAACATGTCAATTTCTCCAAGTCCTAGAGACGGTGTGCACTGAAGCTGGAATTGTAATTAAAGTCCCTGAGTCATGGAGATCCCGCAGACTGCTCGAGTATGGGAGGAAGTATTTCTTGGATGGGGTTCAGGTAAGCGGTGCAATAAAGAAAGTATCTAGACTCAGCAGTGAGGCCAATCAGGCTGTTTATACTCTGAACACTGTCTTGGCAGGACTATTCTCCAGCGGCACCTCCATAGCCGGGGATGATGTAACCTCCCATCCCGGCGTACATGCTCACTATATTCAAAGCTGCCATGACTTTGTGGATATCCACTCTACTCTTGATGAACAGGTCAGTGGGGGGATATCCAACCGTTCTGTTCCCTAAGTTCGCTCTCCGCGCGACCCAAGACACACTCAGCATGGGTCTCAGCGTGATGAAGCACCTCATGAAAAATCCCCGCGATGTAAACGTTTGAGTTAATTCTCTGCTGCAAAAAAACGATTTGATTAATTTGTGCAGGCTGCTGTTATTTGGTTAAAGCATTTTACTACGATCCAAGAGGAAATAGTACACTGACACACGTTCACTACAGATGTTCAATTGTTCACTGTTATATGCATACCTGTCTCCTAAAAACCAGTTACTACTGACTTTTTTCAAGGAGAAATAAATGCAGGCCTCCAGGCTAATTACTATCATAATTCCATTCATGTGAAAAAGGTATTGCGCTATACGTCTTAAATAGCTCCGTCTTCTTGCATTACCAGAATCTTAGGATTCTGACATCTGACGGCTCTAAGACGTCGTAGTAGGGCCCGTAGGAATCAAACATAAGCTCCTCGTACTCAGCGATAGATAACGAAGCATTTTTGGCATTTAGTTGACACACTAACATTGAAAAGCAAAAAAAACTTGTGTAAATTACCACCCACGAAATTGCTATCGCAACTGTCCGAAGTCAAGGCTACCACCTAATTTACCAAGTTTATTTTGAATACAAATTTAGTCGTGCGCTAGTATTTGTGACCTTGAGCGTAGAATAACGTATGTACATAGAGATTAAACTGTCTCAGTATATCGCGGTTGGCCGTAGCGGGCGCGTGATATGAATTCGGAACATGTCTGCTGAGGTCAATGCTGCACGATTGGTTCCTTTAAGAATTCTCGCAATGGGCTGGAAAATGCGATTGGTTTTGTCGTGTTCCTTTATTCGATACTTTTCGTATTTTTGTATTATAGTTTCTATGGAATCTTGATTCAATTAAACAGTGATTCGATGAAACTTCCAGATTGGTATTATTATATATTAACTGCTACTATTGACTTCAGCTCTTATCTACATCAGTAACTTCTAACTCTTCATCTAGTTTTTTTTTTAAGAACCTTGCCCCACACTAGATATTTTTCATGTATCGTGGGTGCGTTTATAAACACACAAATTCACATACACAAACAGCCAGACCCGGAACAACTTTCTGTAAGCCATAGAAATATTTTTTCCGTGCGGGAATCGAACCCGCGTCACGCAGCAAATAACTTCTTCCGCTCTGGGTGGAGCGTAAGGGCGTGTCAGACTCTTACTGACTAAAACCTATCCGTGTTTCTTCTAAAGCCCTTTGCGTTCCAGGGCCGCGGTGACTCTTTCGAACAAATTCCGCAACCCTGGCAAAATTCCGCAACCCTGGCAGTTAACCGCTTGCTTTCTATGTTTACTTTGGTGATGTTTTTGTCGTCCTTTAAACAGACGTAGCAGTCACCAAACGATTTTGTACCCGTTGTTTTACATGGCAAAGCAATTGATAATAAGAACTACGTTACAACGTTAATTTAACTAGTTCATTATTATTAGCATCAAAACCCCTCTTCAATTCACCGCGGTGCAATTTTCATTTTCATTCAGATAATAGCCGTCACAAAGCGACATTCTACCACAACACAGCTAACGATGCCACAATAATAGTGTTATTCAATCCATCGTGTCACATAACTTATTCATCGCCATTTCGCATGGCAACGGACACGAAGCCTTGCTGTATGCTTTATTTACCCCTTCTTTATAACATTTGCAAGCCCATTTTACCAGCCCTATCATCGTTAGTAGCGTTTATGTCGACGGCGTAAGGTTCAATTTGAAGTTTACTATCGTTGAGCCTCTAATAACCGTCTATTTCCGCCGATAATTGCGACGGAGGCACATCAAGTGTGCGTTTTCCCTCGCTTTGGTGCGCCAAGACATGTATTTATGGAGTCCTCTGTAATGAATAGAATTTTCGTCCTTGCATATTTCATTTGATTTTAGTTTTGTTAACTTTTGGGTTTGTGTATTTCAAGTAATATTTAGGGAGCTTGTTGTCTGGTTGGTTCCAAATTATCTACTAGAGTTATAAATTATGTGGTGTGTCTTGATTCATCATAATAAGCTTTGTGTTATAGTGCGTATGCGTGTGTTGTGTTCTGAAATATAGGGGCCGTTCAAGTATTACGTAAGCAGATTTATTGCAATTATTTACCCCCCCATCCCCCTTGTCAGCAAAAGTAAGCAAAGCTCTTACCCCCTCCCCCCATGCTTACGTAAACATTTGTCAATTAATGTATTGTTTTTTTAATTTTATAATGTTATAATTATAATTTGAAAAATAAGAAAATAGATTTAGGATAGAGATTATATTTTACTGAAACGGTATTCAACATAGAGTAAAGGACAAAAATATTATATCTTACTAACATAACAAACTTATTTTAAATTTTTGGTACATATATTAAATTCAAATTAACAGTCTTCAGTCCATGAAACCCGAATCCATGATTCTAAGTTTTCGATGACATTGGATTGCTTCGATTGCTGCTCAGTGTTGTGAGTCTGCTCGCTTTCATCCGATTTTGGAATGTCTACGTCATTCTCATCGAGCCATTCAACATCATGGTGCTCTAAATTTTGAATAATGCACATCAGTTCATTAGCACGACGAGCAGCGACTCTTACAGGTCTAACTTTCCTATCAGTGTGCGTGTTTACTTTCTTATGGATCTTTTCGATGTGACGATTTAGTGACTTGACGGAAGCATGATAAAGACCACACGTTTTGCATGTTCGACTTGATAGCCTCAATTGTACCGTCGGACAAAAATAATCGTATGGCATTTGCAGGAAATCTTTGAGTGAAGCACTTAAGCGTAGAGCTAAATTGACTGGAAGATTAAGAAATTGCCCTCCTTCATCTAAAACCAAGTCATCAACTGTTTGTTTTACTTTTACAGGTGGTGGAAGAAACCTGTTGTCTAGTAATCTAAATAGTCCACTTCTTGGACGACAGCATTCTGTATTTCTACATTTTACAATTTGGAGCAAGTATTGGCTTTCACGCACATGTTCTGAATACCATTTAATGTCTGGAAAATCAGGAAGATCTTGTTCACCTGCCCCAACATATTTTGCATTAACATTATAGCCATCAATTTCCATTGAACTCCATACTTCAGCTAATACTTTTCCTGCAAATTCGAAATTAGATCTTTCTAAATGTTCATCAATTGTAACGCCACGTTCATCCAAATGAGACCCAAAATGGTCATGAGGCAATATTAAACCAGCCAGTTCCCGACTAAGAGGAGCCATTCTGCGCTCTACTCTGTTATACGCACTTCTTCCGGGAGCATTGGTAGCTAAAAACAATGCATCGAGATCATGTCGCTTAAAGTGTTGTATAGCAAACCCTATGACTTTTTGATAACGCGGATTTTCATCTGGCCCTCCATCAACCGTCATGATTACCACTGGTTTTACTAGTCCATGGTCAGTTTTAGCTAATGGTCGAAACTCTTCAAGTTCGAGAAGCGTCTCGAAATCCTGAGCATGAGTATTAGCAGTAGATGAACTATGCTTTCCACTTCGAATAGCGATGTATGTTGGTCCAGAATATCCAACGGCTTGCGGTTGTCCTAGCATATTGGAAGTGATTTTGATACCAGCATAAACAGATGGTATTAATTTATGACGCTCAGCGATTACCCAATCGTGATCAGGCAATTTGATTCTATATTCCATGTGCATTAGAAGAGGTGCTTGCTTATTTGCCGCAGTTACGCCAATAGGGACTCGAGCTTTATCATCTTGAGATATGAAAAATACTTGATCTGGTCCTAGTATGGATGCTATGTTCTCTAAATAATGGATTGATGTTTCAGCGAACTTGCTATCTAAGTGGCTCTTGTGGTGATCAGTTTGAGCCCGAATGAGCTTAACAGGGACTGTCGATACATGTCTTCGTCCCTCTGCAGAATTAGATTTTCTGGGAATCAAACGAAGATATGTCCCACTGCGACTAATGTCAAATCCCATTTTACGTAATTCTTGTGTGAGTTCATCAAGAGTTTTTACGCTGCGAATTGATTCCGTTCGTCTTCTATCATCTGCTGCACTCCCAAATAAAGCTATATCCGCGATTGTTTTCAATAGTAAAGGTTGATTGCTTTCAAGATTAGGACGTCCCACTGAATCCCTCAGAGATAGTCTTTTTTTCATTTCTGGATTTTCATGACAAATATCTTCTAACTTTCTTTTCATACCATCCCTGTGTTTCTTCTGGGCAACTGCGTTTTGAACCTTCCTGTTTAAAGACTGTTTTGCTGTTTTTATTTCCTCGCGCAACTTAATGATCTGTTTATCAACTTCAGCACGGATTGACATAGTATCTCTGGCAGAATACAAAGCATTCAAATTTTTTTCGAGTAGAGCAATCTTATTTTTCATAGCTTCCTGAGAAGGTTTTGGTCTCTGTTTATCTGTATTTTTATTAATTTCGCATTGCTGTTGTGATTCATTACCGGTTTTTATTTTATCTTCTTCCTGTTTTTTAATATTTGAAGCTGGCTGTGTAATTTGTGTTTTTTCTGCAGGTTTACAGGTTGCCTAAAAATAAAAACTTTCTATGGGTTCTGCTAAAGATTCTCTTATTAAGCTACATAAATACAAAGTATGGCAATAAATATGGTAAATACAAAACCCTATGGCTTTAAATCTAATATCTTTAAACGAGCAAATCGTTCCGGTCACAAAATACAGGGTGTTATAGTCTATTCAAGTAGGTATTTAAAAGAATATAAACAATCTTGATATGTCTTTTTATTGAAATATGCAATTATAAAATCAGATATCTGTAAAGGTGCGTACAGACATCGCGAGGCTTGCGCCGCGAATGGTTCGTCTCGCATACATCAACCTGAGGCATGCTACGGCACATGTATACGTGCGAACCATTCGCGGCGCACGCCTCACGATGTTTGTACGCACCTTTATGTATTTACAGAAAAGCAATTTTTTAATATTGGTTGAGTTTTTAAATGAATCACAACAGNCACGTTTGAACGTACTCTGCTAACCAGCCTGTTTTTGGATTGGAAACCATCGAGTGGCAGGGAGTGTCAGACTCACTGACTAAAACCCACCCGTATTACTTCAAAAGGCCGTTTTAGTTCTTGGCCCGTGGTAACTCTATCGAACAATTTCGCAACCCTGGTAGGCACTGCCCCCAGCGTCTAGGCCCCATCAATTATGCTGACATCTCTTTGAGGAGTGCGTAGAATACAATGCGCCATCGAACCGGGCCTGGTCCTTATCAGATGGTGAGTTACTCAACGCACGCCTTCCGCCTACTGTGGCCAGGGAATCGCCCTGCGACTGACTCCCAATGCCGAAGGCGTCTTGGGCGGTTGACCTCACGTGTCCGGCCTCCCCCTTCGCTTACATTACTGTGTCATGGAAGGAGGTCACTGCTTCCCATACCCTCTCGCTCCGAATCATGCCACCGCAGCCGCGGATCGCCATTACGAGGACACAGCGATGCTTCCCCACAGCGGGGCAGGCCTCCGCCGAATGCTCCACCGTGTCCTCCGGGCCTACCAGAGTGTGCCCAAGTTTCATCCACATCTGTTCAGCTGTTAAGACGTTAATAATTGACAGACAGACAGCATTTACATTTTGTTTTTGTTCCTTTAGTCAAAGTTTTATTGTAGCCCAAGCTTAAGCTCATTACAATCTTCAATTACCAAATGAATTTACTGTTTAGAAGGTTTTTTCGCATTTCTTTATTTCCAGCTATTGAAAATGGATCAGGGACATTAAGTGAATATTTAATAGTACCGACTGGCGGTATTTTAGAGTCGAACGTTTTCGATGAGCCTAACAACTTAATTGTGATCTAAGGCTGCTGTTCAAGTTATGAGCTTTCAGCGGTATGGTATAATGCGAAGCCTTAAGCTATGGAGCCTGAAGAAGAGTGACGTCACTGTTGTTTTGAGCAACATGGAATGGTGCAATGGATGATGGAACAAAACGCAGGTGATTGACAAAAAAAAATCTTCAATATTATAAGTAGGTATCTACAACTATCAAGATTTGGATGGACGAACTGATGTTTTTTACTCAATCACGCCAGAACAGTTCGATGGAACTAGATGAAATTTGGCACAGCGAGATTCTCTGAATCTGGATAGCACATTAGGCTATATACTTGAATTATGCCGGGAGTTTCATCAATGGGATAATCGACACATTTACGCGGGCGAAGTAGCTGACAGAATGGCTATCAAAATACAATCAACGCAAAATGACTTTTGAGATTGATTTTGAGAAGCTTATAGTTCTTAGTATTTTTGGTATTTGACTTCCTTTATTTAGTTTTCGTATAGATAATGCCATTTTTTCTGTAGATTCTGTGTAATTTTTTAAGCCAGTCGATTTTCTAAATTAACTAAGTTCTTTCACTTGCACCAAACCAAGACGAAGCGATTAATGATAAGTAATTTCCAAGGCTGGCAATGCAGTTTCGAACTTATTTATTGATAGGGGCCTTTGATTGGCCCATTAAATTGATTATTATGTTTCATACATTAGATAAATAATACATTTTATTGTAGCACGTGGAGAATCGAGATTTGAAATATGTGATTGTTGACCTAAGGTTTGAATCAAGAGGCAATTAATTAAAATGAGGGGCAATTATGATTTGCCCTACTAATGACGTGTATGGGAAAATATTGGTTGATTATCAGATAGGGATTGCGCGGTAGTCTGATTAAAATTTTTCTTTACTTGTCAAATAATTTTTTATATTTTATTGTTGCTATTTGAAATAATTATTGTTTAGTTGCGGATTTTTTTGATATAACATGAAATTTTAATGTCTTGTCTAAGAATGTTATTGGTTGTTTTCCATTATAGCTGAGTAGTCTTCATGAATCTTTTTTTATTTTATACTATTTTTCAAGATCCATACCAATTTTATAAATGCGAAATTAACTCTGTCTCCCTGTCCGTTTGTTTATCTATCATTCCATTTGTCTTTCTGTCTATCCGTTTGGCTGTATATCTGTCCCGTCTGTCTATCCGTTTGTCTTAATCTGTCCGTTTGTCTTTCTGTCTATCCGCCCGTTTGTCTTTCTGTCTATCCACTTGTCTATCTATCTATCCGTCGGTAGATCCGTTTACTGTCTATCTGTCCGTTGGTCTATCTATGTCTCCGTTTACTGTCTAGTTGTCCGTTTGTCTGTCTATGTCTCCGTTTACTGTCTATCTGTCCAATGGTCTGTCTATGTCTCCGTTTACTGTCTATGTGTCCATTGGTCAGTCTGTCTCCGTTTGCTGTCTATCTGTCCACTGGTCTGTCTATGTCTCCGTTTACTGTCTATCTATCCATTGGTCTGTCTATGTCTCCGTTTACTGTCTATCTGTCCATTGGTCTGTCTATGTCTCCGTTTACTGTCTATCTGTCCATTGGTCTGTCTATGTTTCCGTTTACAGTCTATCTGTCCGTTGGTCTGTCTATGTCTCCGTTTACTGTCTATCCGTCCGTTTATCTTCCTGTCTATCTGTCCGTTTGTCTTCCTGTCTATCCGTCCGTTTGTCTTCCTGTCTATCCGTCCGTTTGTCTATTCGTCCGTTTGTCTTTCTGTCTATCCGTTTCTCTTTCTGTCTATCCGTTTCTCTTTCTATTTGTGTGTTACCTCTTCACGTCCTAACGGCTATACGGATTGGCACACGGGTACACCATGTCTTGTTTTAGGATATAGGATACTTTTTATTCGTGGAGTATGTTCCCTTGGCATAATTTTCAACTTCCAACCGGGCAAAACTGCTGGAAAAAACTAGTACTCTATACACATTGAGTGGTGACGCAGTTTCTCAGTACGTCGTTTAGTCCTTCCTCACTTCGTGAATGTACAATGTCATAATATATCTTCATCTTCATCCTAGTGTATTCTTGGCCCTTTGCCACCGTCCGTTTTACTGAACATTGGGGAAGTCATATTTCTGGAGCATGTTGCCACCACTATTTATGTAAATGCTATCAATAATTTCTTGGTTCCTAGTGTTGATAATACACTTGGTGGGAGCGAGTTATATTCGTGTGATGTTAAATTTTTCAAGTGAAAGTTTTATTTATCTACTTACCTAAAATAAATTATAACTTATAGTTACATTTCAAGGAGTCGGTCAGTCAGAATGATGAAGTTATTTGACCATTCCAAAGAACATAACTCTGTAGAAAAAACACGCAAGAAACTCCACGGACATCATCAGTATTTCACAAAAATTGGTAACATCATTCACATTGAAATTATTCAAAATATGTGAGAACGATGTTGAGACGTGCTCATGAGAGAGATGATCAAAAGAGTTCAGTGCAGTAAGAAGATACTAAAGACAATGCAAAAGTTAAAAGAAAACCATAGCTTCAAGGAGATGACCAGACCCAACTTGTCGACGGTGCTAATAAAAATAATTCTTTGGTTTCATTTCCCAATGCCTGAGTAGGCACTGAGAGCCATAAACGTCGTGCTATCAGAATCGTTCCTTAAATGATTTCAGGTCAGGAGTTCAATGCACAGGCGATAATTTATTTACCACTAAAACAGAGAATCCTTTTGAAGAACAATGGCCCAATAAAATGGTGTTATCGCGGTATCGGTCAGCAAGCAGGTTTATGGTAGCAATTGATAGTATTATCTGTTTCATTCTAATTTGCTTTCCTTTTAATGTTGATTTGTTTGCTAGTAGCTCATTGTAGACCTTTTAAGGGAGTGCCTTTAAAGGAGCAGGGTTTTTTTCCTCCATTTAATATGAAATTAAAGGAGAAATTATTGGTTTTGCAAATAATGTCAATTTCAAGGATTTTATGATGGAACTTTCCTCCAAACGGTTTGTTGTAACAGCAAAGTATCATAGTCATCACTGTTCTAGTTTTAGAAACAGATTAACGCCCTTTCTACTCCAAGATCATCAGGCCACCTGACGTACAGGACAGGTGCCATGTCTCACAGTACATACCCTCTCTGGGACATAATTATGCACATACTAAGTCCATGGCGTGACAAATAGTCACATTGTTCGTTGTTTTGCGTACTAGTGCGTACGGTGGGTTTGCCTGAGCTTTGTTCGTGTTGACGGATTAGATGTTTATTATTATATGGTAAGTTTTTATGTGTCTTTATTTTCAGATTGTAAATATTGGGTAATTTGGTGTGATTGGAAGTTATACGCTGATGGTGATTTGAGTTGGGGTATTGAGAGCCTTGCAATTGAAGCTACGGAGAACTATTTTCAGGGGAAGCAATTGCTAGCAACATTCACAGATGTGCGATCCATGATTTATGTTGAATAATTCAACTCCTCAATCTATAGCTTCAGTTTTCAGATTTAGACGTTTCCTTCCATAATTAATACACATAGACAGTGCACACACATTTTTATTACTAGATGCAAAACATTGGCAATGAACGTTCAATGTCATGCGGGCTGGAATTCCGTTCGTGGTGTAACGTAGAAAAAATCCGGAAGAGCGCGGCTCCATTGCGCAGGAGCATGTTTTATGCTAATCAACACATAACTATGACAGAAAGCATTTCTATGTTACATCCTTGTGACGTTGGCAGGTTGCCGCGTTCCGGGTCTGTTTTAAAGATTTAAATGATTGTATTATTATTGTGGAAAATAATAATAAACGGAGAAGTAGGAAGTAGTAGTAGCAGATACATTTTAACCGGATTTTGGTCCCCTTGAAATTGGCGTATTTTACTGAAAAAATCTGAATAGTCCAACAAATTGATTTTCCAAAACATATGTGGGACACGTATTTTTATTTTGTCGCGTAATCAAAAAATGAAGACGATACAGTTGCATTGAAAACACGTGTGACGTCACTTTGCTGGTTAAAATTGTACCATCATAGTGACGTCACGCGTGTTTTGTGTCTATCTGACGGACTTATTAGATTTTTAGAGTAAAATATTTATATTGGGAGAGCGAGAGTATAGTTCGAATATCACCTATAGGTGATATTTGCTGAACAATCATGAAAATAAGATCATGGTTAGATTAACATGCGATTGGCATCATAATGAAAATCATAATTATTATAGCTGAGAAGGGACAAACTATTAGCGAAAACATAAAATATGATGGGAAAGGTGATGAAATATGGCACAGAAGCAGCATTACTATGAAAGATCTTTGCAACGTTGGCAATATGCCTGTTTCCGGGTTTTAGTATAATACGGAAATTATACAGACACTCGCACAATTAAGGAGTCACACAATAAAGACATTTTACAATGTGTCGAGGTGTCCCTTTACACACACTAAAGACATTTTACAATGTGTCGAGGTGTCCCTTACACACACTAAACATAATCTTTATAAGTTTTCGTTTTTCCTATTTATTTTAGATCCGAGAACATAGCATGGTCATAATTTTTTGAAAATTCTCGTAATACCTACTCTTTTCTGGTTCCTACTAGATTCTGCCCATTGCAGTATATCCTTCCAATGCTCAACGACCAGAACATTTAAATTAATTAAACTCCTTTAATATAGCTATCACTTAAAAGAGTACCTACACATATATCTTTAGTTTAGTTATTATCGACTGGAAGTGGCACCATCTGCAGCTAACGGTGTCGTCCAAAAATACATATTCACAAAAATAATCACACCGATACCACAGAGCACTGTAATAATATTCGTCATTCGGTCAATCACTCTCAAGAAAATATCGAGTCAAACATATAAATAACACAAATTCATCTCCGGTCGCATCGCCAGCAAAATAACGATCGCTAATTTGACAAATGTCAAAAAGGAGGAGTCCACACAACCTTGGCGAGCGCAGTTTACATTATGATCCCGAAATAAACGTGCTCGCTTCCTTTTGATCTCGGTGAGACATGCAGCACTCGATATATGTGTCCGTGGCTTTACACCGACGTGTTAGTGCTCTCGTGTGTATTTCGAAATATGGCCGATATTGCACACGATATTCTGTGCCTAGTTCCTCGAAATGAGAGAAGTAACGCTATCAAAACTGAGATGGATCAATAAAACGAGTAACTCTGTCTTTTATCGTATAGTGCTGGGCAGAAGACGTTCTGCAGTAAAGTTTATTTGCATAAAATCAATACGTCATGAATAAAACAGAAAACAGCTTGCGTTTTGTAAGTCACCTGGCGAAAAATCAGGTGACTTACAAAAGTACTGTCCAATTTGGTATAGTCTCTTCATCATAGTCTAAAACTGTCATAGAAAATGTCATAGTCATCATGAGTTGACAAAAGGACCGTGTCAATGACATTTCCATACAGTTTAGTGGAGTTAATTGTGTGTGCACTATTATTGTACACGGTACAGCCCGTTAACTATATTACTTTCCAACGCATAAATCTTTTGGCTTGGAGCTGTGGCCTAGCGGCTAAGATGGAAGACTGATAGAGAGAGGTCGGGAGTTTATATCATTTCACTATTTATGTAGATGAATTTTCTGTAATACCGCTATCTAGCATTATATTTAGCTTTCAAAAAATTCTATTTAAATTGAAATCTAAATTTCAAAAGACTGGCGGCATTGCCACGTTGTATGGCAATGCTTAAAGGTAAAAGCCAGCCCTTGGGTCACGTGAAGTGTCAACTAAGCACCTTGAGAGATCTTTGATGCGGATGAATTTTTTGACGCCATATTTTAGGGTTAAAGTTCTTATGAAAGTTTAGCTTTCGTTGTAAAATCTCTTATACTTTCGTATCTGTCCTTTTCGTAACTTATTTACATGATTAATAAAAAAATATACAAGGTGGAGACGACGATACGATTATAAATCAAAACACCGGCAATACTAGTTCATACGAATATGTTGTCTTTTGTCACAGATTTGATGTTACTAAATGCAACAGACTGCTTGGAATATTTCGTCAGAATAGTAGTCACTACGCTTGAGTTTTTGACTAGTTTGAGTTTTTATGACATTTTATGCAAATGGAAAGTTTATTTTTAATTTCGATGACAGGATTTATAATAGTTTCAAAATATTCCTATGGACCAGCATTGCCAGTGTTTTCATGTATTGTCTTATCGATGTCTCCTGTAGATTTTAGCATAATCTGATATTGTTATGAATAAATGTACACGATACAACCTAACTTTTTAATTTGAAACTTTCTTTTTTTGCGGCTAACTCGCGTTTGTATAGATTTACGCAAAAAATAAGTTTTTAGCCGTCTCCAGGACCCATCTTCTTCTGTTCCAATATTCATAATTTAAAAACGATTCAGCAATTTAGGTGTGAAAGCATTACAAACAATCAACAATAAACTCGCTATCGCTACACTAAATAATAAATATTTTTATTACGTTTTTGCTGTCTATCATCAATATTGTTAATGAATTGTGTTACTATTTTCTGTCCATCGATTTAATGGTAGCAGCGTGCCATGTACCTTCTCCAAAACCTGAGATTATTTCTGATCTTCGCTTAATCCATCGCCAGTTCTCAACCCTGAGGGGTCACCCACCCTTATCCAATAATAATCCAAGCGAGGTCGTTTCACTTGCGATCGTTTACGTTGCAAACGTTAATAAGCTGAAGTTTTTTTGTTTCGTCTGCCGTGTATCCTGTGCGAGCTATCCGTCAATTTGTCTGACTGTTTGCTCGTTTAGGTGATCGTTATGGGTGCTAAGAGAAGGCTGGTTTTAGATGGGATGGATGGATTTAGTTTTGAGTGTTGTGTCATGAAAATTATTAGTTGATTTGTGGTTTATTTAATGAAAATCAAAATAAATATGTGGTTATTTTGCCTTTGGTTCTTATGATTCTGAACGACTGTATAAAATCACGGAACCCCCTTTGAAAGTTTAATATACGTAATGTGTTCATCGTATTCATAGTTTCAGTTTCGACTCGACAATATCAACTGGTTTTGAAGTTATCAAGGAGAAATAATGACTACGGTGCTTTTGATCGAATTATGTCCCATATGTTGGAATGTTCCAAATTTCCACTCACCTGCACCTACAATTATCTGAAGACTGAAGCCGCTATAAACGTGACCACTAATTGGGCCAAACTATTTTGTATTTAACTATGTAAAAAATATGTGCGTGAGTCACAATGCCCTCCACAAGAAAAAACTAACGAAGCAAAATTTGTAATGGTATAAAAAGAACCGCAACGCTATCTATCCCGCCATCAGCGAACTTCTGAAGAAATCCTGCATCGCGGTATCAGAGTTTTCCTTGCGATTTGAACATAATTATACAACAGTCCGAATATCAACAATCGGGCAGTTACCCACCGGACACAACACCCGTCCGGTCGGAGGATCCTCCCTTTTCGATGAACGTTTGTGGGACTTTACTCTCTGTACCGCATACCTCTATATACGATACAAAAAAGACGATGATTTTCAACTACATTGTTGTATTGATTAGATCTTTTATTATAACCGAAATATACCTGAGTCAATTCTTTTTTTTTCGGAGGGGACATTATCAAATGACTCATTTCGGGCGGAGCAGAAGGGAGTGTCAGACTCTTAATGACTAAAACCCATCCGTGTTCCTCCTAATGCCCTTTGCGTTCCAGAGCCGCGGTGAAATTCCGCAACCCTGGCAGGATACCTGAGTCCTTGAAAGCACAAGTTAATAGTCCCATACCTGTTTTGCCAACTTGGCATCTATTTGTGGCTTCTGGGCTTATATAAGATTCATTAATAACCATTTCTCTTATATGTGCATCCCCAGGATTACTTAATGTGCAAGCTACTAAAATTATCTATAAATTCGAAGGAAGTGAAAACTTTTTTTTTTAAATATCTCAAGACCTAGAAACTGGACAACACGCTATAAAAAAAAAAACAGATTCCTTGTAAGCAAGTCTGCTCCATCGTCACTTTTTTCATAATCGTGTAACTTCTTTATTTTTCCAACGATTTAATATTTTTCCACGATCGCACTACTTTAGTAACATCTTTCAAATAAGTATGCATTAATGTAGATTTTTTATTGTAGCCAAAAAACCCTATTTAAAATGATAATATATTATCATCACGTTTTTCTTAGAGTTGAAATTCTTTAAATTGTTTGTCAGTAGAGTTGACAGACAATGCCTTCTGTGACATTGGTCATGAACTCGCATCAAGTGCCAAGTTCTGTAATGGACGATTAGTAGTTCTGCTAACTGTACAGGGAAAACGTAGTCGTGCGGTAATTTTAACTTTTCGTAGTATTTACTTGCTGATTGCACTTTTGTGTTAATTTATTTGAAGGGGCAGTAGCTTTCATTTTGCTAAACCCATACTTATAATAATACAAATGCGTGAGTAACTCTTTTCGTATTTAAATAATTTCTCATTTGCGTATGTAAATAATTTTTGTGTTTTAGCATTTATTATTTATTTATTTGTAGGTATTGTACCTAGCTCATTCTACACTTCTCAACTTCACTTTGTTTTTATTATGTTTACAAGTGAGTACCACTTTCGAACCTGTCACTTCACTTTTTTAATTTTCTTATTTATATTTCCACTGCGCGTTCGAGTGTATGGTACCCGTGGGCTGCAGCTGAAAATCAGCGTTTGGTGGTAATACCTACTGTTGCCATCTGACATTATGCTGAGCTGAGGCCCAATTGACACAATATAAATTGGCACAATATTGTTATAAATACTTAAAATTGTTGATTTTCTAAAGTATTTTTTTATTTTTTTTATTGATTGTGCCAATAAATGAGATTTTCTGCTTTCTTTCTTCTTTTCTTTCTTTCCGTTGTTTGTTACCTCTTCTTATCTTTGCCCCGGAACAGGATATATAATGAGTGTTCCCTTGGGATACATTTTGACTAGCATACGGGCAAAACCGCTAACAGAGGCTAGTAAGACATAAAGGTATCTAGCTCCTCTAATGAAATGGCTCTATTTCTTGTATAAGAATAAGAGCCATCTAATTTGCAAGATAGTAAGCAGAATTGTTCATTGTACACGGTTTTAACTTTATTTATTCTTTATATTTAGCGCCATCCCAGCACTTCCCGTGGGTGTCGTAAGAGGCGACTAAGAGACTCACCAGAGAATGGGTAGCAGTATTCTCTGTACATCGCAACAGCTACACTGCGATCGCCAACCCGCCTGCCAAACGTGGCGATTATGGCAACTCTTGGGGGAAACGATGTCTAGCAGTGGACGTCTTTCCAAAGATTGTCTTAAAAACATTGCTTTTAGTGGTAAGGCCGCCCATTCTGTCACCTTATGTATTGTTTTCCTTATCTATATTTTCTGTAATTTATATAGCGAACATAGTAAAGAGTATTCTATTCTATTCTATGATGATGATTTACTATCCCACTCTGAGCTGAGACAGTTTTCTTTTTAACCGACTTCAAAAAAGGAGGAGGTTCTCAATTCGTCGGAACCTCTTTTTTATTTATTTTTTTATGTTCCCCGATTATTCGAAAATGGCTGGACCGATTTGGATTTTTTTTTTTTTGTTTGAAAGGGAAATACTTCCCAGGTGGTCCCATGATCATCAAGTCAGGATCTGATGATGGGATTCTGGAGAAATAGAGAGAACTTTACAAATTTTATAGGCACACTAAAAGCGATTTGGGTAGTTTTTGGAGTAGTTCCATTTCAATTTGATGAAGATCTGATGCAGATCTTCAGAGATAGGCAACGGAGCTCTTCAATAAATGATAACAAATGGACCGAGATTGCTGAAATCTCATGTCTGTCTATTGTTAACACCAGTTCATAACATAACATCACGCCGGTACACTGTGAAAGGGAAAGGACATGTGAACCAAAAACACTGACTGCCGAAATTAAAGTTATTTTATACTTGGTATTTTTTTTATTTGGAATTCGGTTGTATTTTTTTGTAAAAAGTTTTTTTTAAGCGAAGGAATATACCGGTATCAAACCCATGAATTCAGTAAGGGTAAGTCAGAATCGTTCACAACTATTCAATAACAAATGTCAACCACGTCCCGAGTTTAGAAAATTAATCCGTAACAGTTTACCATTAACAGAAACTATGTTATCACCACATATACATAGTTTTAAGGGGTCAATCCTTACCCCGAGATCCTGCTACCACTGTTACCAGTGTAAATGCACAGAATTAATCCGGTGTAAAAGTAAAGGGGTCCGGCCCGGTCCGGCGGCTAATGCGACGGCAAGTTGTTCACGCGACGATTTTGGCAGACTCTCAACTGTCACACGCATCGTACATGCCGAGGCGACATTAAGCTGTGTGTGTAGTACAAGATGTGGGATGTGCAAAGATTTTTTAAATATATTTGATCATTTTAAGACGGGGTCGCAGCAGACCAACGAGTATGTGGATTGCGGGACGCTTTGGATGACTTCTTCGTAAATTGGTGTAAATAAACCCACCTAAACGAGAAATGGAAGGAATGAAAGGAGGCCTTTGCCCAGAAGTGGGACAGTTCAAGCTTACAAAAAAGAAAACTAAATGGAAGCGCAGCTGCTGATTGTTCGAACTTAAAATTTGTTTGGTTTGACCTCTTGAGGTTGAAAAAAGTGGTAGAAGCGTTAATTGTTCTCGTTGTTTCATAAAAAAAAATCCTGAAACTTGATAGGCATACTCAAGACATCTAGGTCTAAAAAGTTAGTACAAAGTACAAGAACTTTAAAAAAAAATAGACGGAAATAGACTGATTTTTCACTCTGTATAGAAAACTTAAAATTGTTATCTCTTACCCAATATTACCTTAACTAATCTTCGAAAAACTTTGCTTGTGTATAATATTATTAGGGACGGCAATTTCAAGCTCTGCTGTAATTTTACGGCCATATCACAGCTATAGCATCAGTATTATGTAGTTAGCATCTACATCTACAAAAAGATTCATAAAACACTGAATATCTTAGACCTCAACAAACACAACCTAAAATTAAAAGTGACAGAATGGCTACTTCAACAAGATTATGCCGAAACAGAGACTTTACTTACCTACATCGCCTAATTAGCATACACCCATCTACATGCTTGCACAAATACTACCGTACTCGCATCCACACACTCGCACATACATCCGCTCTCCTCTCAATTACACACCACAATACACCAGCTACTTACTCACACACAATCACACATTTATACACCCACATATCTACAATTACACTCATTCACCCTCACCCTGGCACTCTTCACATACTCATGCAACATATTAAAACTTAAGAAGTATAACTATAACTTTTTTTTCCCTCCTAAGGTAAAATGACACAGTCCACTTATACATTAAATTGTGCCCTCATTGCGTAACACTGTCTCTTAAGATACAGGATAACCTAGTTTAAGAGACAGAGTTTAACTTATTGCGTACAGATCATGTAAAGTACATCATCATCATCATCTAAATGCTGTCTCCGATGTATGCAAAAATTGTAAACTATAAGTGCCATTATCTGTATTATTGGGAAATAAAGATATTTATTATTATTATTTATGGCTTCATAGCTAACACTACAGCACTGCCCTAAGACGCGTTGCAAAGGAATTTCTATTCAGCCCGGGCCATATTAATCTCTTTCACATTTCCGCGCTAGACTCCGGGATATTGCCAAACGTAGCAGCTAATAGTCGGGATTGTTCTGTTTTAATTAATACATCATACGGCCATATTTTGGCTTACTGCAGTCGTTTTAAGTGTCCACGTCGAATGTTTTAGATCATTGAAGAAACTGCATGCCCTTTTTAGATAGTTTTAGTTGATCAACGACTTTCCGTGCCTCAGAAAGTACGTTGGTCCCGGCTGGCATTATAACGGCACGGTTGGCGTAGTGATTGAGCGATTGACTGCTGCGCTGCATATCGTGGGTTCGATTCCCGTACGGAACAAATATTTGTATGGCCTACAGATAGTTGTTTCGGGTCTGGCTGTTTGTGTATGTGACTTTGTATGTTTGTAAACGCACCCACGATACAGGAGAACTTCCAAGTGGGGCAGAGAAAAAAAAAACATTGCGATTAAGACGCGATCCCGGCATGAGTAGGCTTCACTTTTGACTGTTCCTTAATAAATTGAAACAAATTAGGACCAATTTATAACTTACTAGCTTTTGCCGCGACTTTGTCTGCGTGGAATAGTTACTTTGGGCAGCCATTTTTATTTTTAGGATACAAACTTTCAAAAACGCTTGAACATTATTTACATATAAAAAATCTTTAATTCGGATAAGGAACATCCATATGGGTTAGTAAACAAAAAGATAACTTATGAGTGCCTAAACACAAACATTCATGTTTTTAGCTTTAATAATGACGGAATCCTATACAAACTTTCATTCCCTATTTCAAACTCTTCAGGCCTTTTCTCACGACAAAAAGTAGCATATGTCCTTCCTAGGTCTCATCTATCTCTGTACCAAATTTCATTAAAATTGGTTTAGCGGTTTAGGCGTGAAAGTTTAACGGACAGACAGACAGAGTTACTTTTGCATTTTTATTTGTTTCTTTTTTTATTTAATATGGGTTTGCTCTTGACTCTAGTTTAGGTCATAGATGACAGAGACAAAGTCGACGATGGAGCGAGCTTACCCATAAGAAGTCACTCTAATTTTGAAGACATTAGGGTTGTATGCGGAAACACAGACGCAGGCAGAGAGTTGAGTTCCACTCCTTTGCTTTGCTTCGTTTGGAAACGTTCAGTGCGCATTGGCGGAATAGCATTAAGGTAGGGATGAAAACTTGCAGTGCGTGCATTTATAATATTGGTATGGATTGGCTCTGCAACAGGAAACTACGCACTGAGGCAATTAGGAAGGGATTTAAAATTACCACTCAAGAAATGCATTTATATTACATTTTTACATTTTCATGAACCACATGCCTTGATGCATTAAGTCCGCCCATGTACCACTATTGTACATAAAGGTTACATAAATAAACCAAATGGTGGTTCTATGGAAAAATAATAATGAAAAATATATGAGCATTTAAACAGCAAAAAACCCCGAATCAAATTAAACTAAAATTGGCAAATCAGAAAATTGCCATAGTTATTTTCCAATCCCGAAATTAAAACCTATTTTTCCAACCACAATTGCTCCGACCTTTCGTATCCAATTTCGGTTTGTGCTACCCACACCCAAACCTTCCGAGGAAGGTAACCACAAGCCATGGGCCCTACCATACCTTGAGTGACAGGCTAGCGTGCGCAATAGTTTTCTATTGCACACGCACGGCCTGTTCCAATCTGTTTCCTGGTGGGGACCTGTTTTCTTTTTAATCTTTGTAACATGCGATCAACTGCATTTTGTGGTTGAAATTATTGTTTAACCCTGGATTTTTGTATTAATGAAGAATTTGAAGTGGATTTATTTATTTTTGGAATTTTAGCCCAACACTGTCAATCATTAGATTATTACATTAAAGTAGGGTTTGACATGTTTAACTCTTTTTGGATTCGATATCCGTGTGTTAGTGTCATAAGTGGTAATGTGTTGTCTACTATTATAATCAATAATCCCAGAAAAAAAAATACAGCTTTCGGACTATCAGTGTACAGTCAGCGACAATTTTCGATGAGCGAAATGATAAAAGAAACGAAGTCGTCAACACCTAAAACATCAAAAATCACTCAACAGCTTTGGCTACAAAATGTGGTAAACAGATCTATGTTACAAAACTAGATCAACTTTTATAAAATCGATATTGTAGTTCTAGATCACCGACTTTTTTGTGATCAAATTTTGTAACATTGATTTGTTGACCGATTTTTGTGGCTAAAGCTATACAGTGACTTTTGTTGTTTTCAGGAGTAGACGACTTTTGGAACTTTTGGATGCTCATCAAATTTTGTCGCTGACTGTACCTACTAAGGTAGCATTGGCCCAGGGATGGTCTACCTTTAGATATAGTATTTCTGCTCTCGGCTTTGTCGTTTTCCGATATGAAGCTCCTTCCTTCCCTCCATTCACTTCGATTGAGTGTAGAACAGCACTTGTGTTACACAATAAATCACAGGTTTAATTACGACCAAATGAAATTCTGAAACCATTGCTTAATTTTTTTTAATCGTCTACTCAACAACTTGTAAAGCACGCAACGAATATCGTTTAAATGACAAAACGACGTGATCAAGATCGATTGTATAAATTCACTAGCGGCAGCCCCGCGGTTTCACCCGCATAAGTCTAGATCCCGTGGGAATATCAGGATAAAAAATAACCTATGTGTTAATCCAGGGTGCCAGCTTCCTGCATACCAAATTTCATCAAAATTGGTCTAGCCGTGAAAAAGTAACAAACATACACACACACACACACTCACAAACTTTCGCCATTATAATATCAGTGTGATGATGTGATGTACTGATAAACTCAACAACCTCGCAGGGTTGCTACCGGAGCCTGATCCTTTATGAAGTCCAGCATTAAGAAAGCTTTGTAAACAAAAAGTATAACAACAGAATGTTTAATGTCATTAAACAAATATTAGCGCTACAACAAGGCAGGTCATAACCTAATTAACTCCATTAATGCGCCATGAAACAAAGTTTATTAGAAAAGCCACAAACGTTATTATTTACTACAAAATTATCATGACGATTCTTCGAAATAATAAAACATTGCGATGATAAGCAGAATTCAGTATAAAGTGAATCATGAAAGCGATAGCTTGGAACTGAGGTCAAGGGACGGTTTTATGAATTACCAACTAGCTTCTGCCCGCGTATTCACCCGCGCGAAAAGTTTATCATGGGTTTTCATTTTTTTGCACGAAATCCTAAAAGTTCTCCTTTTAATATCAGCTATATGTCAGTACAAGTCCCATCAAAATCGGTCCAGCCGTCTCGGAGATTAGCTGGTACAAACAGACAGATGGAAGAAAATCTTCAGGAACTACAGTTTTATTATAATTTTTAAGATTATAATTAATTATTATATTATTGTTATTTAATTTATTATTATTTGTGTGTTTTAACATTTTTCAACAAGTTTTTTCTATATTACAACTATTTACCACCTAACTTCTATTGGATTTTTAATTCCCTTTTTTATTTAGTTTTGATTTTTCACACGAATTTTCATATTGCGTTGACATTGATTTCAGTATTTCAAGATCAAGTCTCTTGAAAAGATTCAAAATATCGTGACTTTCTTTTCTTCCGTCTCAAACCATAACTCATTAAGTTTTTACAACGAAATTGGAAGTAAAGAAGTCGGTATCACTAGTTATCGGTAGTAGTATTGTATTGCCTAAATATTTACCAAGGAGCTCCTTGTTTGCATTATCATACGACAGACGATTACTGACTAAATTACTAATAGTATTGGCTCAGCATAGTTCGCTGTTTGCGTAGCGGGAATTAATTCTCGGCTTTCGGCGAAGCGGATTTACTTAGACTGAAGATTATGTGAGACTACACGTCACTAGGTAAGTATACAATTTAAATTCTGGTGATAAATTGTTTCTAGTGTAACGCAAATGTTGTAGTTTTTGGGGAGTTTAGAGCTGTTTGGTTTTCAGTGGACGAGTCGAAGTGGTGGGAAAAGAAAAGATAGATCATGTAAAATATGATTTTTATCTATTTGATACACGCATAAGAAATCGACAAACTTAAAACAGAAATGACTAAAACCTTGTTATCGCACTGCTGGGCTGCTGGCTAGGCCTCGTTTCCTACCAAACCTGTTGATCGTGGGCGATCTTTACCCAAGTTTGCTCCTCAATCATGATCAGATCGTCACACCATCTTCACCGCGGTCGAACTCGGTGGCGACGTTCTTCTTCAGGCGTCCAGTGAGTGACCATCTTCGCCCACATGTCCGGGTGCACCTATTCTTGCACCGTAGCCAGCCCACTCCCACTTCAGCCTGGCTGTTTTTCCCCAACATCTGTCGCTTAGCACCTATGATGCTATATTCCCTTTTATAATTCTTGGAACTAACACTACATAGTTAAAAGCAGGGTAGGCTAATACAATGAGATGACGGCTGTATTCTATTAGCCGTATTGAAAGGCAGCTCATCATCATCATTCACAGCCCGACGTTGCCCACTGCCAGCCTTTTTTGTTTTTTTGATATCGGGGGGTAATCCTCATGGATTTCCTCCGGCCTGGGGCGGGCGGAGGGGTCTGTCAGTCTCTTACTGACTAAAACCACCCCGGTGTTCCATCTCAGTCAGCGGGGAGAGTGAGGTGTTTGCCTCTCCCCGCTACATCAGAGGGGCGCACGGGAACACCACGCGCCGCCACCTCGGGTCCAGATGAATGGGGGGCGACGGACATCCCCAAGTCCGCCGCCCCTGGACCCAGTAAGGGGGGCCGGAAGAGCCCACTGCCAGCCTCATCCAGGTTCTACACGCGATGACAACAATGATACGCTCATGCGGTCTACGATGACCGACAGGTAGCTCAACTCTGATTAAACTGGGATAAGATTATGATGATTCACAGTAGTCCGTGATTAATGATTATTCTTAATGCCAGTTGTGGTATACCAGCAACCCAATACTTAAGAAGCAAAGGTCAACAGCACAAATCCATAACCAGCGAATCGCATCCTAATTCTCGGAAACATTTATCGTACGCACGATGTGCCAACTCTTTTTGTGTGGAAAAAATCAGCGCTAAAGAGACGAAAAAAAAAATTTTGCAATCATTTGTCCATCAGGTACAATGGTCCACCGTTACCCGTTATAATGCAGGATGCTAAATAATTATACATTCATACTCAGTACGGTACTGTATTGAAAATGGCACAGTTACTGGTGTTTTCAAGAGCGTTGCACTGTGATCCGAGCGTTTGTTAAACTGTGGAAAATTTTTGTTTGTTTGTTTTGTTTTTTGGTGGCAACGTTTGAGATGTAGGTTGAGATACAAGTTGAGATACAAAGATGTGTCGCTTGTGATCGATATTGGTTTTTTTTTTTTTGTTGTTTTTTTGCAGAAATATCCTTCGTAAGAGTATTATTTATTTATTCGAAAGGATTTAAAAGCATGTGCATGATTTTTGCAATACGGGTCGCAAGTTGAATTCCTGCATCGAAATAACACCTACATATTTTGCTTTTTAGCAGTTCCTTTTTAATGTTTGGGGGTTTGTGCCTCGATTTCCGTTTTTTTTTAAAGGATTTTATCGGTATCAATGCGCCACTACATGAAAAACTAAAAAGCGAAATTTTTACGACAACAAAAAGAACCGCAACGCCATCTACGACGAACTACCAACAAAATCCTGCATCGCGCAAGCAAAGTTCTCCGTGCGATTTGAACACATACAACAGTCCGAATATCAACTATCGGGCACTTGCCCACCAGACACAACAACCGTCTGGTCGGAGGATCCTCCCATTTTTCAGTGGAGGTATGTGGGACTTTACTCTCTATTCCGCATACCTCTATAGGATTACCGACGAGTAAGTACACTACAACAAAACTTCTGCAAAATACAAACCTACTTACACTCATTTCCGTGTTATGCACACTCAATTACAGGTTAATGAGTCTACACACAACTTACACATTAATGAGTCTACATGCTCCGATTGAATACAACTGAATTTATTTAAAGTTACAGAAGTTTGTATTTCAATAATACAGACGAACGTGCAAATATTTTACATTTTTAGAATGGTTATCCATATCGAATCTTCGCCATTTCTGCAAAAGAAAAAATAAAAATCATCTCATCCTAAAAATATTCACACGGTTAAAAAACAATGTAGACATTATAACAGTTTTCAGAATAGCCATGCATATAAAATCTACGAGAATATTGTCTATTCTGCCGAGTAAAGCGTCCGCTTCGGCGAGTCGACGTCAAACGATAATTTGACAAGCAACGCCGCAGTATGGTATTATCTTCTATACATGCTCAGACATGTTCTGTCTCGCCACTAAGTTAACTATGGATGGAGTTATACGTGTAGACGTGGTCTTATATTTACTTAATACGAAAAACGAAAAGGGCATTTTCAGTGGAGAAAATTAAATTAATACGAAAAGTGACTAAAACGTGAATGTTATGCTGACTTATTCACGATGAGTAAAGTTCTAAATAAATAAATCTACACTTATACACTATAATAATATTATAAAAAGGAAAAATTTGTATTTTTGTGTGTGTATATTTGTAATAAATAAACTCAAAAACTACTAGACTGATTTGAAAAATTCTTTCAGCAATGGATAACTACATTATCAGCGAGTAACATAGGCTATATTTTATCCCCGTACTCCCACGGAAATGGGTACTACGCGGGTGAAACCGCGTGACGTCCGCTAGTAATAAATAAATCGTTTATTCTGGATGAAATTTTGTAGCGTAGTATATTAAATTCTCTGATCTGTACTTATATTAAAAATGCGAAAGTAATACTTGTCTGTCTGTATGTTTTTTTACCTTAACGGCTGAACTGATTCATATAAAACTGTCACTGGAGTAGACCATGTCTTCCTGGATTAGGGTAAAGGATACCTACTTCTGAGGTAGTAGTCTGTAGGTATCTCTTGGGACGGATAGACGCAGACGAAGCCGTGGGCAGAACCTAGTATTTTACATATATATATACATATATAATTGCAAACGCCGTTAGATTGTAAAATATCGCGTGAAATTGTAAACTATTTTTTCTTATTAAGACACTGATATATTGGAAACTATTGAATTTGGATGGGATTTCTTATAAATAAAACGTTTTATTCGTAATACATTCGAGAAATTATAATCTAATCAAGATTGATTACAATCTAACGGAGTCGCAATTTTCCGGTGACATATATTATAACAAGTTTGCCATAACAAAAAACTTTATGCGACCATAATCATCAATGCTCCTTCAATCAGTGAGTACCTACTGGCAATTACTTTGTTGTGAGCAAAAACATTGACTGACAAATTTTAGAAACCGCTCCTAAACACAATAAATTATTGTAACTAAACCAATTAGTATGATAAATACCACTGAAAAACTAAACAATCCGGTCTGTGAAACAGAACAAAAGCTGGCCTTGAGTTCAACCTAGACTGATATAACAAATTAGTCTGGTATCATGTTTCTACTACGCATTCTCCCTAAAGGTACAGTTCCGTGCATCGCTGCCAATCGCAGCCGCGCGCGATCTATCGCATGCAACTCTATCGTCAGAGTATGATAATGTATGGCGCCGTTGCCGAGGTCTGCGACAGACTTCGGAAGCGGTGCCATACATTTTTATATCATGTCTGTCGCATCAACATCAACTCTATCGTCAGAGTATGATAATGTATGGCGCCGTTGCCGAAGTCTGCGGGGTAGACTTTGGAAGCGGTGCCATACATTTTTATATCATGTTTGTCTTATCAACAGCAACTCTATCGTCAGATTATGATAATGTATGGCGCCGTTGCCGAGGTCTGCGACAGACTTAGGAAGCGGTGCCATACATTTTTATTTCATGTCGCATCAACAGCAACTCTATCGTCAGAGTATGATAATGTATGGCGCCGTTGCCGAGGTCTGCGACATACTTCGGAAGCGGTGCCATACATTTGTATATCATATCGCTTCAGCCGCGCGCGACAGCCGCACGCGATAGACCGCGATGCACGGGATTGTACCTTTAGCACTGCTGTTAAAAAGTCATATCAGTAATTTTCTTGGTTACATCTCTATTAAGCTCATTGGATGAGCTGTTAGTACGTACTATAGTATGTTGTAGCAGTCTTGTACAATAAAGCGATTGTATAAAGCGTAGACATGTGCGAAGCGACCGTGCGACAACGTTGCGACATTGATGCGATAACGCGTTTTCCAAGAAATCTGTACTGCTGCTTTAGAACAATTGATATGAAAAATCGCAAGCCATTAGCCGTGGCATCACACAATGAGGGATTCTTTAAAGAATAGCGAGATCATTTTGTGCGCGATCTACCGCATACAACTCTATCGTCAAAGTATGAGAATGTATGGCGCCGTTGCCGAGGTCTGCGACAGACTTCGGAAACGGTGCCATACATTTTTATATCATGTCTGTCGCATCAACCGCAACTCTATCGTCAGAGTATGATAATGTATGGCGCCGTTGCCGAGGTCTACGACAGACTTCGGAAGCGGTGCCATACATTTTTATACTCGTGACTGCATACATCAGCCGGGCGCGACAGACGCACGCGATAGACCGCGCTCGGCTGCGATAAGCCACGATGCACGCGATTGTACCTTTAGCACTGCTCTATTCGAGATAATTGCTTGTTAGCTGTTAAAAAGTCATATCAGTAATTTTCCTGGTTTCGTCTCAATTTAGCTTATTGGATGAGCTGTTAGTAATAATATCTATAATAATATCTTGGGACAACTCACACACGGTCATCCGATCCCAAACTAGGCAGAGCCTGTGCTATGGCAACCAGACGACTGATAAACATACTTATATATTTCTAAATACATACATATTATAGATAAATTACACCCAGACACAGAACAAATGATCATGCTCATCACACAAACATTTGTCCTGGGTGGGAATCGAACCCACGACCTCCGGTCTAGCAGTCAGGGTCACTAACCACTCGACCAACAGGCCAGTAGGTACTATTTTATTTATCTCTATCTGTACCAATATTATAAAGAGGGAATGTTTGTGAGGTTGCAGGGGTTGTTATCTCAAGATCTTCTGAACCGATTTTTTTTTTTTTTCTATAGGCTTTACGTGAACGCGAAATTCCTAAGGGAACGGGAAAAAACGGGATATGCTCGTACGAAGTGGCGGACAATAGCTAGTTAGTTATACAGTTGCATTGTTGTAGCATCTTCTTTGTATCTTGTCTTGTACTGTAAAACGATTGTTTAAAAGCGTAGACATGTACGACGCGACGACGGTGCGACAACGTTGCGACATTGATGCAATAACGTGTTTTCAAAGAAATCTATACTGCAGTTTTAGAACAAATGATATGAAAAAAAAAAAGAAAAAAAATGGTTCCGACGAAGTGAGAACCTCCTCCTTTTTTGAAGTTGGTTAAAATTCGCTAGCCATAAGCCGCGGCATCACACGATGTGGGATTATTTAATGAATAGCGAGATCATTTTGAACATCCAATCTACTGACACTAGTGACAGCTAAAGGCTATTTGCAATTATTCACGGCATAAAAAAAAAATGTTTTTAACATACTAATTAGTCCTCCAAAAGTGACCCCACTCAAAATGTTTATTAATCTCGTTTTCTCGTCCAGGTTTGGGGATCATAGATGTGTGTGTACCAACCGTCTAAATTTGTGCTGTAGATTCGGAGCAAAGTGGCCGTGACAGACGGACAGACAGATATCCACAAGAGTGATCGATCCTATAAGGGTAATAAAAATATAGTAATAGAGGAGCTATTACTATATTTTTGAGCTGATTAATTTAAAAAAAATCGTGATAATTGTCTTGTGTTTTTAGCACCTGCTAAATGTTTTCTATATACATATGTAGTCCTGCTAACATTTAAGTTTTCTTCATTCAATTTATAATTTATAGTTTGACCGCTATGTGTGTGTCTGTCTGTAGCATCGTAGCTCTTAAACGGGTGAACCGATTTGGATGCGTTTTTTTTTTTATAATTGATTTTACTTTAACATAAGGCAGTGGTTGTATGTTAAAGTGAAATAAAATATTCAAAATGATTAAGTGCTGCTGGCACCTTCCACAAAGATGTATTTAGTGAACCATTAATTGATCGATGAAGACAAACATAGTCGATTATATTCGAATAGAACCATAAATAAATTCTAGAAGTTAGTTATCTATTTAACAGCTCATACGTTATTCTATAACAATAGTACGTGAGGTCGATGAGGCGCAACCTACACCAATTAATTGTCATAGAGAATAGTAGCAAAAGCTTGTACGAACAGTATTATCTTAATAAGTCCACAACCATCTTCATTGACCCATAGTGTCTTACTTCAAGTTTGGACGAAGAGTTCTACTTACACTGGTCGTAAGTTACTACTCAGCACCGTGCTTACGTTTGACCCCTTATTGTCGTATCAAATGTTGGAAGAGAAGGCTCAAGTTATAGTTGGTAAGTCACTCACTACGCAATATCGTCACCCATGTTAGTTTTTGCGCAGTGTTTGCGTATTGCAGGGAATGCAGTAAAACAATAGTTCTATTCAAATTGAATCGACTTCGACGACCGACGAGTTTCGTTATTTATACAATCTGAATTTTGTCATCATCCAAAATTTTCCAGGCAATATGTACCTACCATCAAAAAACTTTGTCAAAAAAATACAACCAACTTCCAAATAACACCAACACTGTTTTTCGTTGTTTCTTCGTTTTTAACACCAACTTCCAAATAACACCAACACTGTTTTTGGTTGTTTCTTCGTTTTTAACACCGACTTCCAAATAACACCAACACTGTTTCTGGTTGTTTCTTCGTTTTTAACACCGACTTCCGGTATTAAAGTCATTTTATTATTTGTAGTTTTTTATTTTTCATTTTGTAGTGGTACCTCGCATCTATCAACACCACTGTACAGTCACAAGTAAGCAAAATACGGAACTCCGTTTACTTGGATGATATGTTATCAAAGTGAACGGAATTGCGTATTTTTTCCCGCTGTTTTGATTTAAAAACCAAATTGCAGAACCGATTTTGATGAAATTTCTAGGGGACTAATCGGAAAGTATAGTCTTTTACATTATAAAAGATTTTTTCAAATCGGTTCATAAATGAGACGGAATAATAGGTAACAGACTTAAAAAAAAATACAATATAATTGAAAACCGACTTCAAAAAATCGTTTAAAAAACTTATTAAGCAGATTCGTTTTAGTTGTGGAAAAATAAGGCATTTATATTCTTTGCTTAACATCATCGTCAGTACAATACCTACCTATGTTGGAATAGGTTCATACGGCAAACACGGGAGATTATATCTGTAATCGGTGCAGTTGAAAAATCAGCGTTGGTTGTCAGACGCCCAGCAATTGCTGAGATGCTAACCCGTATGGGCAACTTGTACTCAACGCAACAAAATCCTTCAATATTGATTAATCATGAAAGGGCCAGCTGGCATAGGGGTCTTCGAATGTCGGTTTTCTTAGTCGAAAGCCTGAAATCTGACTCCAGTCTTGCCGTAGGATACCATGTTATTCAGTTACTGGATTATGAAGGGCAGATAAGCAGCAGAATTTGGTTAGACTGGAAAGCCACCCCAAACATTAGTGACAAAATTTTTTGACAAAAAAAACCGACTTCCAAATAAAAAAAACAGTACAAAGTATAAAATGACTTACATTTCGGAAATCGGTGGGACCAATAGGAAAGTGTATCCTTTAGCATAATAAATCAAACCATCAAATCGGTTCATAAATGACGGAGTTATGAGGCAACAAACATATAAAACAAGCGAATTGAGAACCTCCTCCTTTTTTGAAGTCGGTTAAAAAGCTCGATATATTGAAGTTACAAAGTCTTTTTACTTAATTGAAATAAATTGTATGATGAGTAGACTTATCCTTCTGCCTCCCCCCACATGGTGGGGAGACCGTGCAGTGCGCGGGCGTTCCCTCGTTGCACTCATTATTAGATAATTTGAGTTAATCTGCGTGTGCGCACCAATAGGTGTGGGGTTCGCTGAACTGCTCATAAATTGGACAAGTTGTTAGTTTAATGGCTTCATGATAGTAGCCAGTTAGTGCTGGTTACTGGTGTTTGTTTGTTATTACATTAATCTTGACGTTTTGAGAAAAGTGAGGTACTGTTTTGCTAGTTTGGTTAAGGATATCTTTGTATTTTGAGTAGGTGGCACTACAGTTCAAAAGTAAAAACTAAAGAATTTGTACTGATGTTAATAGGAATTTGATTATTCATTGCTTAACTCACTCTATATATTTCGTTATTTGGGGGAATGTAATCAATTTCCAGTGTGTGAAACTTTTTTGTAACCGGGACTTCATCATATCTTAAGAATCGGAAAATCCTGAAATATGAACTGCAAAGTACTAATAAACCAAAAAAAACATCACAACATTCTTCAGAATTCCAAAAATGTACGAAAACAAACGTATTTCCTAAAACAATATGACACTTAACATAAAACGTGCACCACTTACTCACAAACTGCAATTTGCACTCGAGTTTACGTTTCCGTTTGACGGCCGTACAAATCCGCTTACATTTCACGTGTTTACGTTACTGGTTACGCGTCGTTTGTTCTGGCTATTTGCGATTATTTATAGCGGATTTAAATGAGTGTTCTCTTAAATTTGTACGATTGTGTGTTTGGGTCAAATAGAAATGATTTTATGTATGCTTGTGTGTTTATTTGTTAGTAAAAAGCAAATAATCTATTGATACTTAGAGGATGGGCACCGTAATACTTATTCTAATACTCTATTGTTACTTTTTATTTATTTTAAATGAATATTCATTATACTTTAGATTTTTCTTAAAATCTGTATGTCTATTTTATAAAAATGAATCCCTATTTCCCTTGGTGACGGCATCACGCGTGGACGGCTGGAACAATTTCGCTAATTGTTTCTTTGTTGTTTGTTATTGTCAGGAAAAGGTTATAAGGTTAACTTATAAAAGAACATTTCGAAAATATACATCCGGGCAAAGCCAGGGCGGGCCGCGGGCTTTTCAGTGCAACCGTGAGACACACTTGGTTCTTCTTAGCATACCTACATTTCTTTTTTTTTTAATTATTTCTATGAACCGTGCGTGTTTCATGTAAGTGCTAAATAAATATTATTCTTTCTTTCTTTCTTTAGTTACTTAAAAATAAAATTAAAAACAAAAAAAAATGCCCACCTGTATCGGGAACAGGGGGGCTACTCTCTAAACCCGAAGTCCGTAGTTTCGGGCTTAGTTACGGGCTTAGTTACGGGCGTATTCTAGTCCGTATCACCTACGGACTTACGATTAGTTCCGAACTCGAACCAAGAATGAATGACAAGACGACAAATCGTGTTGTCATTCGTTCTTAGTGGTTATCCCCCCGGGGTCCAAGTTAGCGGCAGTCAGGGCAACACTGAATACTGCTTTCTGAATTAAGCCCATGTTTGTGCAAATAAATTCTTTTTCTATCTTTCAGAATACCTAAGGGAAGCCTCCTAAGGTACTGGTCGAGACTCGTGGCTTTTGAGCCATTTGGCTAATCATATAGGATTATCATCATTTGATTATTAATTACTAGCTTTTTGCCAGCGGCAACACCCTTCTGAAATCAATAATTTTCCCTGGGGACAACACTCTTCTGATAAAAAGAACTTATTATATGTCCTGAATATGCATCGAGCCTGGCCATCGAGGACATGGTGTCTCCGTGCGCCAAATTCGTTCAGACGTGAAGAGGTCACAAACAGACAGACAGATTGAGTTACTGTCGCATTTAAATAATATATATTGTTAGTGGGCATTCGGATTGCTTTTAATAGTTTTAATGTTTCAAAGTTTAGTTCTGGACTTAGTATCTTAGGGATCAAAACTACCCGGGTCGATGGCGCGTTGTGTTTCACGCGCGCCTCAAAGATATGTCAGCACAGGAGACGGGGCCCGCTAGGGCCAGAGCCTGCCAGGGTTGCGGAATTTGTTCGAAAGAGTCACCGCGAACCTGGAACGCAAAGGGCTTTAGAACACGGATGGGTTTTAGTCAGTAACAGTCTGACACGCCCTTCTGCTCCACCCAGAGCGGAAGAAGTCATTTGATGATTTCCCATCCTTAAAAAAAAGGGATCGCAACTAGCGCTACCTTATACCCAACTAAAACTAGAGCGAATAGTAAACACAATAAAACCAACAACAACATTAAAATCCCACAATTTTTCGTAAGCATTTCACCGCATAACTCACGTACCTACACATGCACAAAATAAACGCAACAAACGCAGATGCCACGGTTTGGAGATGGACGCAAATAAACGGACGCACACAATTTACGACAACGCTCGGCGCACGTGGCGTTTACCGAGTTTTTTTATTGGCGCAATAAGTGATGGTATTGTTGCGTATTTATGCAATTAAGTGTATTTATGTTGGCGCGATTTTTTTTATTGGTATGCGGTGTAAGTGACGTTTGGATGAAATTTTGTATTTTAGGTCGATTTGTTTCTATCTGTGTCATGTATCTGTCTGGCTAACTTGTCTCACTTCTAGACAAACGCATACCTATCTATTATGTCTCAGAAAGAAAATTTAAAATATTGTTCCTTTATACCCTCATCCTTGAAATTTCCAGAAGCAGCTACTTCATCCAGAAGCTAAAATCAAAATCAAAATCAAAAGTCATTTATTCAAATTAGGCTGAGTGCCAGCACTTTTTGAACGTCAAAGTTCTACATAAAGACAGTCCCCCAAAACGCCCGCCCGTCACCACTTCCTAGTGTTTTAGCTGGGAAGAAGAAGTGGCGCAACAAACTCCCCAGCAACACATCTGTCTGTTAGGCTCAATTTTCATAATTGTTTTTAGAAAAACATTAATTCATTACAATAGTTCACAGATCACAAAAGATTCTTTTTTCAATCTTAATACATTTCAATATCGTCCCACCAATAACAAGATATATCCTACCAAACTAATACTAAGGTGTCTCAACCAAAAAGTTTGTATAAGAAATTCAATTATGTCTAATGTTTTAAGTCGGACTAAAAGAAAACAGGCCAGATATTTCATATCATCAGCGGAAAGACGTCCACTTGCACTGCTGGGCACAGGCCTCCCCCAAAGGGGAGGGTTTGCCATAATCGCCACGCTAGGCAGGCGGGTTGGCGATCGCAGTATAGCTGTTGCAATGCACAGAGAATGCTGAATCCCATTCTCATTCATATGTCGTATACTCCATGCAAAAAAAAAATGTGAAATTACCGAAACTGTATTTTAGAAAAGTTGTGTCGATGGTAAGACAATCTTGGCTCAATCAATGCTAAGCGCGTGAAAATTCTTACCTGCCTTTAAGATACATATCACCCCTAAAAGTATTAACGTCAGACTAAGCAGTCATTTGCACCTGAAAGATCATAAAACGAAATCATTGCAACCTATAAAAAACGCGACATCCGAAAGTAAAAAATATGTCAAGAAGACTTTCTGCCAAAAATACCATATTTAATAATACTCTTGACAGTGTCAGATGTAAACTCAACCCGTACACATAATAAGTGTCTGTCCGTCTGTCATCAAACGATTTCTCGGAAACATAACGCGACAAAGGGATTGTCACTTTGTGCCGAATTCGGTTTTATGGACGATAAATTATATGAGAGGCGAAATTGCGAAGTCGCAAAGGAATTAAAAATAATTTTGGGGCTTTGGTTATTGTTTTGCTTAATACAGATTCGGCTAACTGTACTTTAACGTCACGAAAATGACGTCATTAAAAGGAATATGGGTTTTTATTACCCTTTTGTTAGGTGTGGCTTTTTCTTAAAAATAAGTACGAACTAACATTTTAAATGTGAAGTAAGTACCACTGTCTGTCTGTTTCTTACCCATTCACCTAAGGGATGAATGGATTAAGATAAAAACTGAAAAACAGATTGAGCATTTCCTGGAAATGAGATATTGGATGCTTTTCATCCCGAGAGTATTAATCAGATGGGATAATTTTCAACTTTCACGCGGGCGCTTGCAGAAGTAACTGGGGAGTTTGTTGCGCCACTTCTTCTTCCCAGCTAAAAAACTAGGAAGTGGTGACGAGCGGGCGTTTTGGTGGACTGTCTTTATTTAGAACCACGACGATCAAAAAGTGCTGGCACTCAGCTGAATTTGAGCTTTTGATTTTGAGCTGTAAGTACTGAATTATTTAGTAAGGATTATTACTTCAGCAGTACCAATAGCCACACTTATCGGAATCAATAATTCGTTTAAAATCAGTGTCTAAAGCCCACTGCTGGCCATAGACCTCAGTTACGAATAAAGACTGCATCCTTTTCTCACCTAAAATCAATCCCTTTCCTATTTGAGAAACCAATTAAAACTCAATAACGATTTTCAAAATCATTTAAAAATATACCAAGAAATATTTTGGCAGTCGACACAAGTTCGATGCGACTGTTCGATACGCTACTCAAATGTAACAAAACGTATCGAATTGACTTAAAGGAAGCAAACATATCATTAACGTAGTTAATTTTGCGTCCATCCAAAACTATTTGTTTGAAAATATTTAATTTTACAGCTTCACAACAGGTTCCGCATGACCGTTATAGCTATTTCATACAGATTAAGCAATATCGTAATAGTAATTTGCTTCTTAACTTCAAGTATCTACAATGTACCAACTAATACATTCGGTACTTAAACTTCAGAGGCTGCAATACCGTTATCCATAATGCCACCCCATAAAACCTTCGGGCCAATGAAAACACAGTTTTCTTTACAAATTTCACACTTAAGAAAATGCAAATGATGAAGAAACATAAAATTTGTATTGTAAACAACGAAGTTGTGAGGTATTCTTTGGGATAGGATTAAATTTAAAACTAAGTAAAATGTTTTGTAAAATGTCCCGTTTGCTTTTAGACGTCATAAAGTACTCGTTAACGTCAATATTGCTGACTACAAGCCTTTTGCTAAGTAGCTTATCTGGGAGATAAAGTTTTGATATAATTCTGGAGTTACTTCACCACATTGTAAGAAGTCAAATTAAATTATAGTTAAATGGTTTTATTAAAATTTAAATAACATACTCGTACAGTGAGATAATTATAATAAATACAATTATTATAGTTATAATTAGTTAATTATCGTAACACAATAAAATATAGTAAAGAAAATACGACTGATTTAAAGTTTTCGTAAAATAAACTTAAGATTGTCAGCAAATAGAATGCCTTTCGTGCCCGTTTCTTCCAGGGATCGATCGTGTTCTTGGCGCAAACAAACTCTTGTTTTTAATTATTTCTTTCTTTCCTTCTTAAGGGAACTCACCAGCATTCCTGTAGCCTGCATTTCATTAGTTCTTTTAATTTTTGAGGTGTCAAGCGGTCGAGACTGCTGGCAAAACTTTTACGAATCAGAAATGAAGTCATCTGCAGGAGAACCATGGTTGCCGACATAACCCGAAGAATTGCTAAACTTAGGCAGTGGGCACATATTACAATCATTTTACAAAAGGTGTGGAACCCAAAACCGACCGGTGCAATGTAAACTCTATATCGTGACGAATCGCAAAACGTTCAAAAATTTTAGCGAACGCGGCGCTTTTGATGTTTAATGATTATTTTGGTTTATTACCCGTAAACGGTTATAACTTGTTGGTTATCGCAACCTTCCTGTTTTTATTAGTTTGTGTCGGTAATTTGAGTAACTGTTTTGACTCCTGCAGAAGTCGGTAATAAAAGCTGCGTTTTAAGGTCACGAAATTAGCGGAGATAAGGAAATGGTGAAACTTTACAGTTAAGAATAATTTTTACAAGTAATAACGAAGGCAACATACATAAAAGATAATGAACACCTCTCAGGATTTTTAGTTGATAATTGTTTTAAAAAGAGTTCTAAACTAAATTTGCATGTCATCAACGGTTTTAATGAAGACCTCGACCATGTGTCTCAGCTATCAAGTCAGAGGCTCCCCTGACTTGAAAGCTCCAGCTTTCCACTTATTTTTTTCCAAAGATAGAAAAAAAAATATTTGGTACATAAAACACAACAGACAGATACACAAAATGTAGGAACAAAAATAAGGGGAGTTAATTTTAAAACATTATAGGATGCACCACAGACAAGATTAACCAATAAAATAAAATTAGGCGAATGAAAACTCAAATAATCATATGAATTAAACAAAAGGATAAATGCGGCGAAAAAAGAATGAAAAGTGAGGCGAACACGGATAAATAAAAATTAATTGAACTTTGTGAGCGAATCCGCAACAAATCATAGTATCACCCGATGGTAAGCGATGACGATGCAGCACGTTTGCCATAAGCTATGCACTCTTCACTTAAGACCACCAATTCTTGCAAACATATAAGTAAAAAATGAATAATTTAAAAATAAATGGGTTTTGCAATATTACTAAATAAATAAATATATATAATTTATAAAGCAATAGTTTTTATTCTTAAATTTGATTAATGTAAAAAATATTTGTAAAGAGTAACTATGGAGTTTCTTGTCTGTTCTTCTCCATAAAAATCTACTTTTTGCGAATGGACAACTAGTCACTGATATTTTAATTTCAAACTGTAAATTTGACGTTCAAAGCTGCCTTTTAATGGTCTAGTTGAAATAAATGAATTGACTTTGACTTTTAATTTAATTATGGATTCATAAAATAGTATTACTTCCAAACTACCTACTTAGCTAATAATGAAAGTTATCACATTAAACACCCAGGATTCTTCCTCCTGTCTCCTACTTATTTTATGCTGTACCCGACAGAGTCCATAATTGTGACTTATATAACTATTTCCCTACCAACTATACATATACATAATGGTACGCAATAAAGAATTGAGAATTGAGAACATAGCAAACACACAAAGTTTCGACGTAAAACTTCCGTCTATTCCTTTGTTTCTAGTACCTTCAGTAACCAATAACAATTGATTCACTCCAGATTTATAAACAGGAACGTTCTCATCTTCGTCCTACGTACACAATTCATCTTCAATTGACGCGTCTTGCACGCGACGTTCACAATTTTACGTACTATCTGGCCCACATCAGCAGGGAAATTTCCTTTTGACTCACTTTGTGTTTCATCTGAATCATATGTTTCACTTTTAACCTTTATTGTCGTTGGAACTTCAAGCGGAACTGTATTTGTGGCGTTTGCAAGTACCTATGTTATTTCGTGGCGCATCTAAGGTATTTCCATTTTTATTTTTATTTTTAGTGTGATAAGGAGTTGCAAAATTCTCAATCTCAGTGATGCTATTTTTTTGCCCTTATATAAATTCTTTAGTACTCGTAAGGTACTATTTTCGGAGTGTATTTACGTAGAATAATATCAGTAATTTTTTATCCTGAACTTTCAAAAATTGAGAAAACTTTATACAGAATTAAGAAGATGAACGTCCTCGATAACGGATTTTTCGTTTATGAGCAAAATCCTTCTTTTCATGACATGGCATGACTGCCGTCATGGGAAAAGCAAAGATCCTCACCCTATAAATTAAACATCATTTCATGCGCTGATAACAATATCATGATCATATCAGCCGACAGGTGTCCACTGCTGGACATAGACCTCCCCTAAGAGGGGGGGTTTGCCATAATCGCCACGCTTAGCAGGCGGTTTAGTGATCGCAGTGTAGCTGTTGCAATGTACAGAGAATGCTGCTGCCCATTCTCTGGTGAGTCCCTTAGTCGCCTCTTACGACACTCACGGAAGTTATGGAATGGTGCTATTTTTCTACGTCCGACACCATACAGAACACACCATCACGCTGATAACGATTACAGGAAAACCAATGGCCTCATCTCGTTATCATTGACATTCGAGGAAGAAGCCATTACTGAACAAAATACAGTTACTGAAACGAGTATGATCTGTGTCGTGTTATCACTCGTTAGCGTTGCACAGACACACGCGATTTTATTCCACGAAGTGTCGACTTTAGTTTTCCTCATTCTGAAAAACTGTGGGGAATTTCGATGATGACTCTAATCATATATATGATGGGATGACTAAACGGAGGCAGTGTGGCGTGTAATTACTTAGTGATAAAAGAAGCCATTTAATTTCAAATCTCTTTTGTATTTATTGCACTTTTTCCTTGTTTAAAATTATTAGGTATGTGATGGATTACGCTGCGTTTTGTATTATAGAGGTATGCGGTACAGAGAGTAAAGTCCCGCACACGGTTGTTGTGTCTGGTGAGCAACTGCCCGATAGTTGATATTCGGACTGTTGTATATTATGTTCAAATTGCACGGAGAACTTTGCTTGCGCGATGCAGGATTTCGTTGTTAGTTCGTCGTAGATGGCACTGCGGTTCTTTTTGTTGCCGTACAAATTTTCGCTTCATTGTATGTAACTCATTGTGATAGATAGATTGGATTTGGGTGTGGTCATCATCATCATCAGGAATTCGACTATGGTATGGTATGGTATTCAGCTGAATCCGGTATGACTGGAAGCTGATCCCAATATAGTTGGAAAAAGGCTAAACAGATGATGATGTCTCCGTCATTTATAAACGTTTTTTTTTAATTTATTGTTTTGTTCTAAAGAAATTTAGTCCGAAATGGTTTCATTTAAATTTCGTAAAGGTATTGATGAAGAACTTCGGAGATATACAACTTAATTGAAATGGACTGGTTGGAATGTGTGGAATGTTCGGTGGTCGGTGTCATGAAACGCAGAAATCACACCAGAAACACTCTTTCTTAGCGGTTTGGTACAGATATAGGTTAAAAAAAAAATGTAAGCTTTACGTACAGTAGTCAATTTGGTCTTTAACAGCAATAACGGATGAACCAAAATGATAACACAAATTTTAACCAGCGTTTAAGCAACGTCTCTTAACACGTAGCTATCGGAAAAACCAGTATCAAGACTATTCAATCTGCCTAGGCTTTTCCCAACCATGTTGTGGTTGACTTCTAGTCCAACCAAATGCAGCTGAATACCAGTATTCACATGGAGTGGCTGCCTACCTGACTTCCATAACTCCACGATGCCTCTTGGCAAGACTGGTCTCAGGTTCATTGACTTCTGACCAACAGGCAGGAGGCACGGAGGAATCTCGGTGTGTTAAGATGGTCACCCATCCACAGCCACGCACAACGGTCTGAATGGGAGTCTGATTACGGATAACGGAATCACACCCATCCACAGACTAAACTGGGAAAGCGTTGCTTAACCTCGAAGATCGGCCAGTGCGGCTATTATTAGTAGCGATGAGCTTTTCCGTCATCATCATCATCATATCAGCCGAAAGACGGTCCACTGCAGTGCTGGACATAGGCTTCCCCCAAAGGTGGGTGCCATAATCGCCACGCTTGGCAGGCGGGTTGACGATCGCAGAGTAGCAGTTGCAATGCACAGAGAATGCTGCCGTTTATAATCTGCGTCGCCGTGATTCTCTTAGGGAACTTTTTAAAAAGATTAATATTATGACAGTCCCTTGCCAATTCATTTATGAAAATATTATGTATGTGCGGAAAAACCGACATCTTTTTAGTAAAATTAGTGATAGACATAATTTTAATACTAGAAATAAAGACAAATTAGATCAACCATTTTTTAGATTAGCTAAAGTCCACACTTCTTTCATGGGGTATTGTGTTAAATGTTACAACAAAATACCTTCTGACATATTAGAACTAAATGAAAGAAAATTTAAAACTCATGTTAAAAGTACACTTTGTGAACAAGCATATTACAAATTAGAAGATTACATTCAGGATAAGAATGCTTGGAAACATGCTGGTCCTGCTCCATAGGACAATCAAGGGTG
>NDFZ01005484.1:569157-595606 GCA_002192655.3 Mamestra configurata
TTGTTTAATTAATGGTTCCAATGTTTGTAAATATGTGAGTACAATTTACCTAAATTTCTTTAGGAAATTAATAAGTTTACCTCTGCTGGTGATACTTTGTTCTTTAAGTAGCATACTCTGGGTGCATCGTCCTCACATAATATTAAATTAATTGTTGTATACCAAATTTTGTAAAATCATTATTTAAAAAGAGTAACTATGGAGTTTCTTGTCCGTTCTTCTCCATAAGAATCTACCTTTCCGAATGGACAGTAGAGTCACTTTATTAATGTTACATTATTATTTTACTGAACTGTAAACGATGACGTTCAAAAGTGCCGTTTAATGGCCTAATTGAAATAAATATTTTGACTTTGACTTTGACTTTGCTGCCCATACTCTGGTGAGTCCCTCAGTCGCCTCTTACGACACCCACGGGAGGTGATGGGATGGTGATATTCTTTGACGTCCGAATCTATACAAAACCTCCGCATCAAGCCTATTCTAAAGCTAAATACTCTAGCCATTATTAAAAGTTTTTATTAAATGACTTAAGTCCGCAATTAGATAGGGGATCGTTTACCAGCCAGTAATTAATTCTACAGTTTAATTATTGACAATTATGCTCAGTTGGTTTTAGCTATTGTTTTGCATAAATACACGATTATAAGTACATACATATTAGTTAAAATTTATAAGCATATCGATTGTGCGCATTACCAGGTAAATATAATTAGTCGTTAATTTATGAAATTGGTTTTGGATAGCATTGAAACGAGGAATTTTATAGAGCATTAAAATGGAGTGCAACGTTGTATGGATAAATTAAAATAAATCAGGATATTCGATGTATTGTAAAACAAATGGAAAATTTATTATTGTTTAGAATATTGTTTGGTGTATTTTCCGTTCAAAATCTCGTAGAAAAATGGTCTTGTTGCATTGTTCTGTTTGGTTGTCGCATTGTCTCGTTGTGTCTGTCTGTGGAAGCCTTACATAAAAACATTTGGATCAAAGCAATATGCACAATTTTTAAAAATACTAAAACTGTAAATAGTTCCTCCAGCAAGCACAGAATAATGATTATAATAAATATATTATCAACAAACAATTTATACAAACTGTCAGCGCCATCTATCGACAGTTTACGTACATAATTGCGTTTTAAACATACATAATAACGAGTGCGGAAAGTAAACACTAGTCGACCTCGGTTATCGAACCCGTAGTACTACGGGTACCTAGGTACCTACTGTGTTTATACCTACATATTGTACATAAATATTATTTGTTAAGCATATATTATGTGGTATTTTTTCATTTGTTTTGCTTTTGTAAACCAATTTGCGGTCACTAACTCGTATGTTAGGTTTGTCATCTCTGTTTATAATTAAAACATTAGCTTTTGTACCTGTTTTCCTAGTACTTGAAGTACTCTTATGCACACCTATAGTAATTTCGTGCCCAAAGGATGAAGTTTCAACGAAGTTTGAACATAAAACACATTTTTTGAATTGATGTACTGTCATCAATCCAAAAATTGACACATGGAGAAGGACATCTCAGTTTGTTGTTGTTGATACGTTTGTTATCTGTGGACGCAGAGCTGGAAGACCTCCCACAAGATAGACCGATGACCTGGTCGGCCTCGGGTGTCGGCTTGATGTGAGAAGCACAGGACTGGCCACTTGAGGGTCTATATCCAGAAGTGGTCGACTTTCGGTGGTCACGGTGATGAAGATACCCTTGAGTAACATCTCATGATATCCTTGAAACACTAGAGCTTGTAGGCAAAGACACATCGACAACAGGCAACGGTTGTCGATAGTCGAAAATATACGAGATTAATTAACAACAACATTACGATAGCGCATGTCATTACGTACCTTTTTTTATGGATGGGAAATCGTCAAATGACTTCTTCCGCTCTGGGTGGAGCGGAAGGTCGTGTCAGACTCTTACTGACTAAAACCCATCCGTGTTCCTTCTAAAGCCCTTTGCGTTCCAGGGCCGCGGTGACTCTTTCGAACAAATTCCGTCACTACGTACCTACGAGTACAAAATATTTTGAACCTGTTGGCCACTATACTCTATCCGTTTAGGTAGTTAACTAAAGGTAAACAATCTTGATGTAACTTTTTACTTAAAAACTCAGTTTAAAAATAAAATGCAAGTAAAAACCAAAGTAAATACAACAGTAACGAATACTAAATCAATTGAACCATAAGTTTGAAAAGTAGTTTATTTGTTTAATATGAATTTGTGTAAAAAGACACATCAAGATTGTTTACCTTTAGTTAACTACCTAAACGGATAGAGTATAGTAGAATGTCATTCCGTATAGAGCCTTTCAGATGAGTAATGTTCGTAATTTAAGGAGCATTCACAGTCGCAAATTGTCTTTCTGAAAACACTCTAATTTCCTCAGATTTTGACAAATTAATGACATTGACTTACTTTCGCCAGCGAATTCGTTCGCGTGGAATAGTTACTTTGGGCAAACATTTTTATTTCTAAGATAATAAGTAATTTTTCAAACACGCTTGCTTTATCCTTCCCCACAACTGAAACTATCTCCATACCAAATTTCATCTAAATCGATTCAGCGGTAATTGATTTCCCGTACAAAACTTCCGTACCCCTTTTTACACCCTTAACGGTTGATTTCGCGGATAAAAAACTATTCTATGCCCTTTCCCGGGACTCAAACTATCTATATACCAAATTTCATCTAAATCAGTTCAGCGGTTTAAACGTGAAGGTATCAGACAGACTGATAAACTTTTGCATTTATAATATTTGAATGGATTGTCACTGAAATTAATTGCGACTTAAATTCGAACGCTTATTAAGTGCGACAATTATCCTTCAGGCCTGTTCACTGCAACTATGTCGCGTAGTAAGCTTAAAACCTCTGTTTGCACTCTCGGCAAAATAATGAACACGTGTGCATACCTACTCGTACATTATGCGATGAAACCCACATACGGTTATAATACCAGCCATTGTAGATAACGCAGCGATGCGTCATCGGTTGGTGCGAAAAATCGAGATTTGCACGCAATTTTATTATGTTGTTGAGATGTTTGATTAGGTTCAAGGTTTCTGCAAAGGTGATCAGTGATTACTGTGTTACTAATGTAGCGCCAGAACTAATAAACAAGTTTGGAGAAGCCTTCTTTGCTTGAGGATTTTTTTTTTGAGAGGACCTGTCTAAAATTTGCAAAACCGAATGATATTGAGATCTTTGTGAACTCAACCGAAGACGTACTTAATTTTTACAACCAAGCAATGAAATTGCGGTTTTCCGGTTTAAGGCTACGTTTCCACCAGAAATGTGCGTGGATGCGTTGCAAGGAATGTATTTGTGTGAACCCTAGCCTCGCTATAGGCTAGGTAAATGAAGCGATTTTATTAGTTCTTAAAAACATATCCCTCGCTTTTCGTCTGGTGGAAACATAATAATAAGAATAATTAGGTACACCACTGGTGTACCTAATTATAAACCAAAAACCAAATAAATTTGATATTGTCATGTTCATTTAAATTAGGGCCGAACGTAAAAATACTCCCCCGGCCTAGGTACCTTATTTCTAGCTATGTCACCATTATTCCCATACTCGCTAAATCCCACGGTTTTCCTCAGGTACCGAACAGAACTCTAACAATGAAACAATTTTTATAATCGGACCAGGATAACAAACAGAATTTTATCATTATTTTATATTCCATTCACTTTGCTCTAATGGTAAAAATATAAATGAATTATAAAATCCTATTGAATAAACTATAAAACTATAAGTTATCATATGCATCCTCTTCACCCGATTGTGCCTCCTCCTCTCCCATTCTTGTTGAGCTCAATCTGTCAATTGCTTCGCACATAATGAGCCTTTCATCTTCTGTAAGCGTTGTTCCACATTTTTCTTGTACCAGTGTTATTGTTGATGCCAAATACTTGTTTAAGGGCGTTTTCGAACAGGGTATAGTGAGTAGAAAAGTTGATGTTGCAATTTCAAAGGCTTCCTGATTAAACTTCTCAACTTCAGCTTCTTTCATTGAGTTCTTATCTTTATTAGTCCTGTTTGTTTTCCTTACATAACAGAAAACATTTCTAGGAGTGTTATCGTCACTTGCCACTAATATTCCTGCATCCTTGCTATACAATAATTTTTCTTCACTTGGTTCAGAAAAGGGATTATTCGGATTCATTACCCTTAGGAAATATTTTCTATCTTCTTCATTTGAAATTTTGTTGTATCTAATAGTAGCCTCATCAACAGCCAAATTTTCAATACACCAAGGGTTTCCACCTCCGTCAGCCAGAAATCTAACTCCTTCACTAATCTTTAAGTTTCTGTACTCATTTTTCTTTATGTTCCATAGTCGTCTTACATTATCACATCCTATAGTAATTCTTGAAATTGCTCCGAACACATTGACTATTTGTGTCCTCACCAGCTGTAGAGCGTTTGCAGCAACAGCATTAAAATCATCTTGGGGATTAGCACCTATTGGTTTTAATGAGCTTGTCTCCACCCCGTATTGACCCACAAATTCAGCATCTTGGAACCAAGAAGTATATTCACCATATCCTTTTAAAATGATTTTTGTATTCCTCCATTATTTTTAATAATAAACGTCTGTTATTGCAGGTTATTTCCAAAATTTGATATATTGATTTGTATTCAAAAAAATCTCAACGATTTATGCAAAGGTTATTGTGGTAACTGATTGTACCATAAAAATGTAATTGTGATTTAGGGTGTAGGTAACTTTACATTGTCCGAGGGTAGGTAGGTAGGTACTTACTTAGAATAACATGTTTTCAAAGTAAAAAAATAAACATTTTATCTAAACATAGTTTAGTTGCGGTTTTGTACAATGAATAATATTTGTGGTACCGACTGGTTCATGTAAACACTGTAATACGGGACTTATTGACTTGTTGTTTACTCGAAGCTTCGTGTGTTCGTAATGTTTTGATTAGCGTTTCAGTTGAAAGACCAAGATGTATTGAATGCGGAAGTCATTTTTGTAGTAATTTATTTTTTTGCTATTCTACGTTTGTAGTGAGATTTTAAGTTTACGAATGTGATATTTTTGCTTTAGTGAGTAGTCAATACTACTACATTAAAACTATATACTTATATAAAAATAATTTTCTAATTTCACGCGGGCATTTCGGTGTGTTTTTGTGGTGTGGTGTAGTATTGACTACTCCGCAAGGTAACATAGGTACTCCCGGGATATCTCTATAAAATTCTCATCAAAATTGGTTCATCGGTTTAGGCGTGAAAATGCAACAGACAGACAGCGTTACTTTTTCATTAATAATATTATATATGGTATACATATACAACTGTCTTAATCAGCCGTTTAATTGGCTGTTTAGCCTTTTCATTGAACGGCGCCGTTCATCCAGCCAACGCGTCTTATAAAAAATCAACATAAGTAAATGAACGGGCAGATGTTTAGGCCGTTCATAGATAGTAACTGTGTGATGAAAATGCATTATGAATTATTTAATTTTGCGAGTTTTTCAATTCAAACAACAATCAATTTCATCTGTGTAAGCTCAGCGACGACGGAGCCCCGCGCAGCAGGGCTTCTATTTCTGTCAGCAGGGTTTAAAGGAACCTAATCTATCCGTGTCGGGGTGCCCTATGTTCCCTGTACCCTATGTTCTGCTACTTAGCTAGGCAAGTCATTAAACAATATTGAACCAAGTCATTAAACGATAATGAACCAAGTCATTTACCTAGCTGTTCAACAGACGGACAACCTTTGGATGGATGAGAGAAGGAGAGACAGCACTGCCGGTAGTGTTACATGTAATATTGTAGCTGTATTTGTATATTATGCCAAGTACAGATAGGCACAACACCATCAAATTATCTCAAGCATCACAAAACCCGAGTGTTATGGAATAGTAGTGATTTTACGCACTCAAGTTAGGCAAGTCATTAAACGATATTGAACAAAGTCATTAAACGATATTAAACCAAGTCATTTGCCTAGCTGTTCAATACACTGGCAACCTCTGGATGGATGACAGAAGGAGAGACAGTACTGCAGGTAGTCTTAGATGTAATATTGTAGCTGTATTTGTATATCATGCCTAGTACAGATAGGCACAACACCATCAAGTTATCTCAAACATCACAAAACCCGGGTGTTATGGAATAGTGGTGATTTTACGCACTCAAGTTAGGCAAGTCATTAAACGATATTGAACCAAGTCATTTGCCTAGCTGTTCAACAACCTTTGGATGGATGAGGAGGAGAGACAGTGCTGCAGGTAGTCTTACATGTAATATTGTAGCTGTATTGATGATAGTACAGATAGGCACAACGCCATCAAATTATCTCGAGCATCACAACTCTAACGAGACATCCCAGTGTCGAACTCTCGAAAGTGTAGACACTGCCGACACCAACATATCGTCGACTGTACCGTGTGTAATAATACTTGCAATTAGAGCAAATAGCAGTTGCAAGTGTCATCGCGCTTGCAGACGCTCTGCTCTACACGCGTAACGTGACACTTGGCGTGTCGGGCGCTTGCATGCTGGGTGGAAATGAACGCGACGAGGACAAAATAAAAATGGAAGCTTTTGATTTTTTCTCTTGGTTTTGTTTGCTGGTTTTTGGGAAGGAGATTTCGCCAGTTTTAATTTTATGGTTTTGTAAGAGGCGATGTGGTTTTAAGAATGATTTTGGACACTGATGTATGTATATGTGTGATAAAATTGAGGCGTTATAATCTTGTCAAAGCATTAAATGTTTACAATAAATATTCAGATTAATACATTGCCAAAGATACAGTCCTACTAATATTATTACCGAGAATTTTTGCGAGGATAGATATTTGTTATTCTTCACACAAAAAGTACCTAATGCAGCTATATTACTATAAAGTTTCATCAAAATCTATTATTTTAATTAAACTTTATACTAATATACCTTTGACGACACAATAACACATTAATGATATAATGGGAGGAATTACTCGAGTTATTCCACGCAGGCTGAGCCAAGGGCGGCAGCTAGTTAAGAATACTTTTACTGAGAATGGAATTCGAGAATTCTCATTAAACAAACAAAAGAACCAAAACAAAACACTCACATAAAACCTTACTTGTTTTTAAAAACTCCTTACACAACACAGCTCTTACACGTAACAAAAAACTTTCAAACAGAACAAAAGCTTTTCGAGAAATAAAAATAAAATAAATTCGTTTTTTTCCATACACGTGTAGCGTGTCGCACTGTGCCTCGAGTCTCCAGCGACGACTTACGCCATAATCTGTCTTGCTATTCAGCGCAAAGCTTGGAGTGTTCAGGTACATTCTTGAAATTCAGCCGCTGAAAGTAGAATTTCAAGAGGACATTTCCAGTACTGGTTTTGCGCGATATTTTTTTGTTTCTTGACTCTTTTTTTAGTTTCAAGGACTTGAGTCTTCATGCGGAGTTTTGTAAAGGTAAGGAGGTAAAAGGATATACATGAATTTGTAGCTGTGTTTTAGGTTTTAAGCCTTTGCTGTCTGGGGGCCTAATGTGCGAGGTTTTCTAATACACGAGTGTTCTATCTGCTTAGTATATATAATACGTAATTGTAACACTCGATGGATCAGCAGATTGATAGTCGTAACAATAATTTGTGTACTGATATGATAGCATTGCTTTTAAACCTACTTCCAAAAGGAAGGAGGTACTCAATTCGGTGGGTACTTATTTATTATTTTGTATTCCTTCAGTCACCTCTGCTTACCCTAGTCACCAACTATAGGGTCGGCTTCCAGTGAAATCAGGTTCAGCCGAGTACCAGTATTTTTCATGAAGCGACTGCCTACCAGACCTCCAAGGCCCAGTCACTGGGTAACAAGATACCCAATGGTATCAATTTTTCAGGCTTGTGGTTACTGTAACGACTGCCAGAGTCTGATAGCAAATGACAGCGGCGACCAACGGGTTAGCGTGTTTTCCGAGGCACGGAGGAGTCTCGACATATATCTGTCACCGGAAAGTGGCTAACGCCGTAAGATTGTAAAATATCGCGTGAAATTGTAAACTATTTTTTCTTAATAAAATACGGATAAGAATTGAATTTGAATGGGATTTATTGTATACCAAACGATTTTTTCATAATATATCGAGAATTATTTTCTTATCAAGATTTATTACAGTCTTACGGAGTCTGCAATTTTCCGGTGACATATCTAATAAATGGCGTCGGTCACGAGACGACTCAGGCAAGAGTTGCTGAACCTTGAAATGATGAAACCAACCCGCGCGACTACAATTACTTTAGCAATAGGGGGTTGGCCGGGGAGGGGTCCAAGGGGGTTTTTAATTTTGCTTCTTGTTTAAATTAAATAGTCAATAACTTCGTCCATGCCCATAATGTCAACTTCTGAATATTCGTTGCAACACATTTAGGTAAAGGTATTTATAATATGATTGATTACTAAATTTATCCTCAAAATCAATTGCAGCGCCACCTACTGGGTCTAATTGTGAATCTAAACCATTCTCGAATCCTCTTGAACACACACAAAAAAATACATCAACATCGGTCCAGCCGTTTAGGAGGAGTTCAGTGACATACACACGTACCCAAGAAATATAGATATATTATTAAGATAGATGGACAAACTTTTAGAAATCATTCAGTCCACCAAAATGGTTAAAAAATAATAATAAGAAATAAGCATTAGATACAAGAAAAAAGCCAGATTTCGAAAATACACTAAAAATGTTGGTACCCAATGCATAAACTTTGTTATCTTATCATTCTGTCACTACAAATGTGCAGGCACACGTTACCACGTCAAGAACCTCCCCATAATGGATGTGTTTATTCTAATGTGCCGAAAAATGGATTATTTTAGGTCTAAATAAAATCACTAATTAGTATTTTTTTTGCTTGGATATATTTGCTTAAACGTATTGAACGCAGTGTTAAAATTTATTCACCTATTTTAAATGGGACCTTATATAATTAAACACATATATACCAAAACAATAGTCATGATTTGTTTTTAATTAATAAAAGTATTTTGTTTCCTATAGCTATCAATAATTGTTATTGCGGTTACTGGCATTCTTACGGATAGGTATTATATGGGCTGGGCTACCGGCGAGATCAAAGGCATAGGTACCGACAAAGAGCACGTAATGGAATAGATTTGTTAATTTATATTTCTGGAATGTTTTGGACATTTACATTTGAATGCTTTATTTAAATTTTTAAGAAAAGTTAATTTAAAAATGAACATAAATTATTCTTTTAAAAAACTGCGACGGGATATTTTAAGTTGATTTTTAATTTATTATCTAATGTTGGAATTCTAAGTATTGAAGTTAACATTGAACTTGTGATTTCTCAGAAACACAAAAAAATGTTGGTTTATGCTGAGTAGATTTTGAATAGGTCCTTCAGTCAAGTAAAAATTAACAAAAAAAAAATTGATCTGTATAAGCGTTATTAAAGTACCGGTTTCTTTAAAATATACATTTCCAGCATTTGGAAGCGATAGTGTCAAATTCGATTCCGCAATCATCAACAACTTGTAAGGCATCATTTTTTTCTCAAAAAATTGTCTTAATTATTCCTATTTAAGAAAATTTTATATACCTGTATATACCTACATACATATATAACCATTGATCTTTTGAGGAGCTCGTGGCTAAGTAATAACAGCCGCACGGGTCAATCTTCAAGGTTAAGCAACGCTTGCCGAGGTTGGTCTGTGGATGGGTGACCATCTTATCATACTGAGACTCCTCCTTGCCTCGAAAAGCACGTTAAGCCGTTGGTCCCGGCTGTCATTTGTAGATCTTTGGCAGTCGTTACGGATAGTCAGAAGCCAGAAAATCTGACATCAGTCTTACCGAGGAGTACCGAGTTACCCAGTTAATAGGTTGTGGAGGTCTGGTAGGCAGCCGCTCCACGTAAAATACTGGTATTCAGCTGAATCCGATTTGACTGGAAGCCGACCCCAATATAATTGCGAAAAAGCTAGGCAGATGATGATAACCATTGATCTTTTCATTCCATATTTTTCTTGTAGTACCTGAGGAGTTTATTGCGCCAAGCTAAAATACTAGGAAGTGGTAAAGGGCGGGTGTTTTGGGTGATAATTTTCATACATTTACAAATTGACTTTGACGTACAAAAAGTGCTGGTTCTCTATCCATTATTTGATCAATAAACAGTCGTCTACCTTACAGAGTAGGCAATAAACTCCAACAACGTTATACAGTTCTATCTACAGTAAATTCTTGGTCAGCAACTCAGCGACTGAGTCACTAACACAGCTGCGGTCACGCCATATACCAGATAGTCATTTTAATTTAAATCTCCACACGCATTTGTTGGAAAACTGTGGTGTCTGTAATTGTTTACACTACATCGTTACCGACTTATCTCTAGTGACCTCATTATCTCCTGGTACTATTTATTGCTAATAGACCAGCCCATCTTTATTGGTTATCGCCGCTGGTGTAAGGTGACTGCGTATTGCGTACGAGTGTCGAGCACATACTTAATGTAATGTTTATTGCTTATATTAGTACTAAACAAGTAATTAATCCATATTATTAATGTTATAAGTGCGAAAGGAAGTCGCATGTCTGTTCCGTTACGTTTTTCAGCCTAAACTGGTTACCCGCTAGTGATATATGTATAGATCAAGCTATAAAAAATGGTCAATTTTTTATAGACTTTTAACTTTATCGTTAAAGCATGAGGTTCAAGGTTTTTTTTGTTTTTTTTTTTTAACGATAGGAAATCATCAAATGACTTTTTCTGTTCTGGGTGAAGCGGAAGGGCGTGCCAGACTCTTACTGACTAAAACCCATCCGTGTTCCTTCTAAAGCCTTTTGCGTTCCAGGCCCGTGGTGACCCTTTCGAATAAATTCCGCAACCCTGGCAGTGGCGTCTGTACCTAGGATAATAACATTGGATTTTTTTATCCCGTGCGTACGATGCCTTGGTATAATTTTCGCCTTTCACTTGGGCGTTCCTCAGGGTTCAATATTGGGTCCATTCCTATTTTTAGTTTACATAAATGATTGGCCCCAATTACTTAAAAATCAACCAAAGATGGTGTTATTTGCGGATGACACATCATTAATATTTAAAATAGACCGACGTTCACAAAATCTTGACGACGTCAATAGCTCTATTCATCAGGTCCAAAATTGGTTTACGGCAAACAACTTGGTTTTAAATAAAAAAAAAACTAAATGTATTAGATTTTCTTTACCAAATGTTAAAAGTAGCGAATGTGACATCATATTGAATGGAGAAAAACTGGAGTTCATTAATCAGACGGTTTTCCTAGGTATCACATTGGACGAGAAATTACAATGGGGGCCTCATATAACATCTCTTGCGGGTCGTCTAAGCTCAGCCGCGTATGCTGTTAGAAAGATAAGACAGTTAACAGACGTAGAAACCGCACGTTTGGTCTACTTTAGTTACTTTCACAGCATTATGTCGTACGGTATTTTGCTGTGGGGTCGGGCTGCTGACATTGAATCCATATTTATTTTACAAAAGAGAGCTGTCAGAGCCGTTTATAATCTGCGTCGCCGTGATTCTCTTAGGGAACTTTTTAAAAAGATTAATATTATGACAGTCCCTTGCCAATTCATTTATGAAAATATTATGTATGTGCGGAAAAACCGACATCTTTTTAGTAAAATTAGTGATAGACATAATTTTAATACTAGAAATAAAGACAAATTAGATCAACCATTTTTTAGATTAGCTAAAGTCCACACTTCTTTCATGGGGTATTGTGTTAAATGTTACAACAAAATACCTTCTGACATATTAGAACTAAATGAAAGAAAATTTAAAACTCATGTTAAAAGTACACTTTGTGAACAAGCATATTACAAATTAGAAGATTACATTCAGGATAAGAATGCTTGGAAACATGCTGGTCCTGCTCCATAGGACAATCAAGGGTGAAGGTCAAACTGGTTGATTAATGTATTAACTTTATAGATATACTGTTTCTTTTTTTGTGTTTTTATTTTTCCGTTGACTCACACACTTGTTTAATTAATGGTTCCAATGTTTGTAAATATGTGAGTACAATTTACCTAAATTTCTTTAGGAAATTAATAAGTTTACCTCTGCTGGTGATACTTTGTTCTTTAAGTAGCATACTCTGGGTGCATCGTCCTCACATAATATTAAATTAATTGTTGTATACCAAATTTTGTAAAATCATTATTTAAAAAGAGTAACTATGGAGTTTCTTGTCCGTTCTTCTCCATAAGAATCTACTTTTCCGAATGGACAGTAGAGTCACTTTATTAATGTTACATTATTATTTTACTGAACTGTAAACGATGACGTTCAAAAGTGCCGTTTAATGGCCTAATTGAAATAAACGTTTTGACTTTTGACTTTTTTGACTTTTGGTGAAGCCGCTGTCAGAAGCTATGAAATGATTTTTAAAGATTCATAATTTGGCCATGAAATCATCATTGATGTGACCAATAATAGAATTTCTTCTTATTGATACCAGAAAAAGTAATTAACCCCTAATTATTAAATTCAAAATATTTAGGCTCGCTATGTATTTGTCAAACTCGAGTTTTATTTTTAATTCTGTCAAAATATTGTTTTAAAATAGGATTTGACACGTTCTTAGCACACATTTATGCAATTGAAAAACCGACTATAAGTTTTGAGAATAAGATTAACAATTGACTCATGTCGCGAATATTGGTACCAGCGTCATTCTGTCTATGGTCAACAAAGCATTGCAATTGCCAATTTGTCTACCAATACCAACTGCGTTGACTAAGCCATTAGTTGTTCATTGGTACAGGCACTGTACTCCACCATACTATTGCGGCATTTTGACGTTAACACGATAAAAGATAATTAGCTATAAATCTTACCACCCATAAGACGCCATACTGGGCTGCCTGCTTACCTCAAATTGTAAAACCGCGTACCCAAGCCCCGGTGCTAATTTAGCAAATGAAATCTAAACTCGGTCAGTCCGTAGCTGCGTGGATTACTCACAAGCATTACGGTCTTGTTGTACCAAAAGGACCAAACGGGAACTTAGGACCAAAAGACCGTTTCGGTATTAATGGCGCGCCCCGATGTAGGATTCGAGGATTTTAATGATCGTGAGTAAGGCCGGTGTGGCATTGAAGATGATATTTAAAGAACGATTAATTTTCTTTTCTTTTTTTTTAGTGTGGCGTGTTGGGTGGTTAATATTTTGCAATTGGAGGAAGGTTTTCACAATGCCCATAGAAATAGCTTTTACGAAATAGGTTAATCTGATAGTCTAGTAGCTTTTTCCCGTCTTTTCTCGAAATAACGTCTGCTTATAACCGTCTCCAGGGTTCCATATATCCTGCCAGGGTTGCGGAATTTGTTCGAAAGAGTCATCGCGGCCCTGGAACGCAAAGGGCTTTAGAAGGTAAACGGATGGGTTTTAGTCAGTAAGAGTCTGACACGCCCTTCCACTCCACCCAGAGCGGAAGAAGTCATTGGATGATTTCCCACCCTTCAAAAAAAAAAGAAAGGGTTCCATATATCTCTGCTGTTGTAGGCATCAAAATCGGTTCGGCGATTTAGGTGTGAAGGCATACAAACAAACAAACTCACTTTTGCATATAAAATATTGTATAGTTATGATCTTAAGTACAGTCTTTAGCCTCAAATCAAAGCCTTGTGCTAATTTGACTTAAACTTGATGTTTAAAAGTAGAAATTTCCTCGCTAATTAATATAGCGCCCTAGTTCCTAGTCCTATAGGAAGAAAGAGATGATTTATTTTTAGACAAGGACAAGTAAATACATCTGAAAGGATGTGTGAATCACTGAGAGTATCTTTTTCCTGGATTTCTACTGTTTGTGTGCCAGAAAAGGAAGATAGTCGGGTAAAATAATTAGTACCAGGTGTTAAGATTTCTTGGAAAATGTTATTTTATTTAGTTGTGTTATAGCCTTGTCGTTATTTTCCACTCTTGAATGGGACAAATAAATATGTATGATGATTGTGTTGATTGTGATCGAGTGCAATATTAATCCGATAAAGTTGTATAATGTAAAGTGCTGCAGGTGCATTCTGTCCAAAAATTACCATATTAGACTGATTATTTTTAACGTTTATTTGAATATTCTTTTCCATGTAGCCAAACATACGATTAGCAACAAATACAAAAGTTATTACTGATTTGTGTTGACGAAATTTTTTTTTAAATTGGTGGTCTCTGATTCGCAAAATAATACAAAAAGTTGTAATTGTTAAAGTAATTCGCAAAACTTGCCTGGTTGCAGCTATCAGGCAACAACCTGTGGCCCTACTATGACGTGCTAATGCCATCCGATTCCGACGATGTAAGAGGGATAGTGCTATACGCTATGTATAGCTGCGTCTCTCTCTTGGAGCGGAATCTCGATCGTTTTAAGACTTCATAGAGAGTTAAAGTGAGTAGATAACTTCTAAGCAAGCGTGCTCCATCGTCGACCACATCATCGCTTTCTATCAGGTGAAGTTGTGCTCATACGCAAACCTATCAATAGGATATTCTACAAAAAAAAAATAGAATAATCCGTCAGATAGATTTCTAAAAATCATTGAACAAGGTTTTTTTTCTTTTTTCACGTAAAGAAGATATAATGCATTAAAACTCGCGTGACGTCACTGCGATAGTACAATTTTACTAGCGACGTGACGTCACCAGCCCCTCTTGAACTTTATTTTTTTTTTAGCGATTTGAAATGGCAAAAAATACGTTTCCAATATTTTTTGAAAATCTAACTAGATTTTTTTTTCTACCTAGTAGAACACCCTATTATATTAATCAAACCATCTTAGTGCCTTTTTAGCTTAGATTTACCATTTTATAATTATAATTGATTGTGGTGTTCAATATAGTTTTTAAACCATATAAGTTCGTATCATTCAACCAGTGATCGTAAACTTACTACCAAACCATATCAACCAACTTAACCAAATAACAACCAATCCGAGAGTTAGCGCCAAACCACGCAGGCACTAAATTCTACAAAAACGCTACTGTGTTTGCGATTTTCATGCTGGCCATACAAATTGCGCAGTTAGACGATCAAGCAGCTGACAGGATCTGTTTTCCGTCACAAGGATGATCATCAAAACAATCGCGAATTATCCCGACATGTTAATGTCATAAAGAAGGATTAACTCCATAAATAAGTTGGCAACATATTAAAGGATTACTCACACACGCGTAAAGTGTGTTTGTGTGCAAAAGGACCAATGTGATATACGCGTTATTTGGTGCAAAGGAGGATTTTATTTGAATGCCATTTTAGTAATTATCGTTTGTGTTGTACGACACCAGTCTTGCCCAGTTACTGGGTTGTGTAGTTTACGATAGGCAGTCGCCCTGTGTTAAAATGATAGTACTCAGTTGCATCCTGGAAGCTGATACCAACAAAAAATAGGAAAAGGCTAGGTAGATTGTTTTACGATCTAATTTAGAAACTAAAATGGCGGTTAAGATTTCATGTCAGTCCAAAGATGAATAGGAACAAAAACCTAAGTCTAAAAGTGTGTTTATTGTAATATTATTATGTACCTAGCGAATATTCTACACAATGTTTATTTTTTAAATAAATAAATGAAAAGAAATGAAAATAGGCCGAATCTAATTAGGACTTTACTCTGGCTTCAGTAACCTAATTTATAATTAGTATCTACGGTTCCAATTATGTATCCTTCATTATCGTCGGTGCTTTAAAAGTAAAACAACCGGAAAATATTAAAAAGAGACCACTCATAAAATATGTTTGCAAAATATTTTGTTTTTCTTGGCCGAAGTCTTTCGTATGTAAATTTTCATTTTTTCGTCAAAACCGTGTCTCTTATTGGGAAATATTTCACCTGGTTTCGAAAACTGTAAATAAGAACTTTAAAATGTTCATTTTTTCCGAAGGAATTGTGAAACGTTAAAAAAGTTATTACTAAAAAAATTTTATTACAGTGTCGACGAATATTTAAGTGATAAATCTTTAAAACTCGAAAAATAAAGTCTTTTGCAATGTAAATTCTAATGTTAATGTCAATTTTTTTTTTTAGCATAATTAGATTATTATATACTTAAATGATAAGTCCTCTCCACATACTTACTTTTGCTGTGCCCGACAGGGTCCACGATTGTTACCAAAGAAATGTTTACCACCTAAGTCTACATTGTGGAATGCAATAAAGAATTGAGTATTGAGTATAACTTTAACGTAATTTGAAATTCTACCTACTTTCCACGTATTTTACATGTTTAAACTCAAGGTACCACACAGGCAAAGCCTTGTATAATATCAAAGAGGAAATATATCTTCATTTACTAATTCCATGAAAAAAAAAACATTTACCTACAACATTCAGAAAATATTTTTGAATAACCTAAATAAATGTACAAAATTTCAGCAACTTTTGGCCTTTCTCCGCAAAGAGAGTTCTCAAGAAAAAAATATAAAAATATTATGCCTACCTATCTACCTGTCTTTCTGTTGGGCATAGTTCTCTCCTATATCCTCTCACTATTTAGGAGATTAACCTAAAGTAAATCCATACATACCCTTATTTTATTATTCCATTTCTTTATTTTATATAAATATAATTGACATTTTAAAATATTTCTATAAAAAAAATACCCATATTATTATTATTTGAAGCCAACGCTAAGTAGTTTGATATTCAAATATAATTCTCTACCTACCTCAAGGCGTTTTACATACAATTATACGTATTAAATAACATTCTGCTACGTTAATTTGCCTTTCCAATGAGCATCAGATCGATCGCTAATCCATATTCATACCAGGAAATATCATAACGTAAGGAAGGACCAAATGACGCATCGGGACCTATATTACGATAATTAAATCAGAGTGCGACCCTAAGCGGTCCTAAATGCAAGGGTGCAGGGCAAAGACTCTTCCAAACAAATATAGTGCGCACGAGTTGAATACTCGAGAATATTTTATTATCTGTAAACATTCACACACACGCGCGTATTGCAGGATCGAGCAGTCTTGGTCCGGTGTTTATTATTATTGCGGAATGACAAACGCTGTGCAGTTGTCTCAAGGTTGCCAGTAATGTACCTAACAACCAATGGTTTTATCGAGCTGTAGAAATGCTCTTTCTTCAGCGTTATGTTTAATACTATTTTAGTACCTACCTCATATTTTAGCCACGATTCAACTTTGTAAGTCAATGCTTATAATCGATCAAAAGTACTTTAGGCAACCAGTGCTTTAGGTGAACAGTTACTCAGCAGGTAAAGGAAAAAGGGATAACAAATAAAACAATAACCACAAATCACGCGACGCAAACAAATAAGTGTAATCATTGTTTTTAAAATGATATTATATTCAAAGTGGGTTTCTTCACTGCCAATTAAAACAATGAATCAACTCATCCCTTTATATTTTAATAAACTACTGTTCTACTGAAGTAACTCAAACTTATCTAGTAATATTCAACCCAAATTCAAGTAAAACATTGGAAATTGAAAAAGTTTTGTAATGAAAATAGTAATTTGAGTTCAGAGAAACTGTTCTCTCTCTAAAAATATTTAGGGTATTCAAGAAGTTGTTTTGTTTAACTTTGATTAATGATTACGGCAATATTGTAAGGAGTAAAGCAGATGTTTTTTTGCAGACGACCAATAATGCTGTTTAAATTAGGTGAAACTTGGGGTTTTGACAAGTTTTAGATACTTGTGTTAGTCTATTACTCCAAAATGGATTGAATTAAACTGTCTATCGTATTGAATGGAGGCAGATTGATATATTTACGTCTACTTGTCATTATATTCTTATTTATTTATTATATACTTTATTGTACACCAAAAGTAAAACAAAAAGGAAACTTAAAACTAAAACACATACAATGGGTGGCCTTATCGCATTCCGCGATCTCTTCCAGACAACCTGGGATGGACAGTAATTGTCTGGACAGGAAATAGGGCTGTCATTGGTGTGACAAAAACCAATTCAATTTGTTTTTTATTATTCTTCATCCTATTCTACAAAACCCACCTGTTACTGAACCTTTTCGCTGCCTAACATTGCAATTAAAATCAAAACAGATTTGTTAGGAAAACAAGTAACCTAAAAACAAAAACAAATCTACGTGGGTACTGCAAATCGATCAAAACTAATGATCGCGCTACACCTACATTTGTGTTGATGTAAACAAGCCGTCGACACGCTCACGCACACACTTGCGCGGGCGCTTGTGTGTGTCGCATGTACGCGCGTAGCATTGAGCCAGGTCGTGGCTCCCGCGCGTGCGCTGGGTTTATTTGTACGTTTATGCGCGAGTATCTACGTTAGGTCTGTCTTACACTGCAACTATGTACAGCAATGTACGGAAAATATTACATCCCACATTTCTTCATTCCATCCCAGAATTGACCTTTTTATATTACATCCCAGAATGTACATTTGTACATTACATCCCAAAATGTACATTTCTTCATTACATCCCAGAATGTACGTTTCTAGATTACATCCCAGAATGTACATTTCTATATTACATCCCATATTGTACATTCTTATATTATATTCAAGAACGGCTTCACCCGCGTGAATGTCTGAATATTATAGAATTAAATAAGCCTATGTTCTACCCTAATCTATCTCTATACCAAATTTCAACCAAATCCCACCTACTAAAATTAATTATTTTCGCTTTATTCATGGCTGTGTTTATGTAAATTATTAGTATATTCTAAACAGAATATGTTCAGTAAAGTGTAAAAAGGAAACTATTAGATAGATACGTACGTAGAATAGGTATGTACCTACTCTTCAATTGTGAGCCAAGAGTAAATAAAAGTACCGTCGCTGCCATTTGTGGCACTTATACATTTTTGCAACACAGGTGTTGTGTGTAACGGCCTTAACCAGTATATAACAACAGATTGGCTCTGTGATTGAACTTATTACGATGTAATGGAATACTGGATTTTGAAATTGTGATTTGATTAAGGGCGCTTTGGTTTTATTATCTGGGGTAATTGTGACAGCAATGCTGGCTGGTGGAAGTGTATTGAGAAAACTGGCTTAGTGTAAAGGTTTTCACTTAGTACGAAGTTAGGGAGCTAGCGCCATCTAGTTTGAAACAGTGCAACTGACTTGTAAAATCTAGAGCATTTTTTTTTTTTAGGAAACTATTTTGCATAACATGTAACGCTTTAACTGTACATCAAGTATTTAAAAAGACCTTCGTAGTAACATCCATGGATTTTTTACTTTAGTTTATTCATAGTATAATCATCATCATCATCATCATCATATCAGCTGAAAGACGTCCACTGCTGGACATAGGCCTCCCTAAGTGTCGCCACAACAACCGGTTCTGTGCGTCTCGCATCCATCGGTTATCCGCGACCCTCACCAGGTCATCGGTCCACCTTGTGGGAGGCCTTCCAAAGCTGCGTCTTCCGGTACGCGGTCGCCACTCCAGAACTTTTCGGCCCCATCGACCATCTGTTCTGCGAGCAATGTGCCCTGCCCACTGCACCTACTATTAAGGGCTTGAAGACAGGGCCGGTTTCTGAATTGAGTATTTAATCGTATCAAAGCCCACTTCAATGCCAAAGTTTAACTGGTTTTTAGACTGAATTAGAATTTAAAAAGTTCTAAACTTAAAATCCAAATTGAGAAATTGGAGGTTATTGCATTACCATTGGTAAGATCAACGATTCCTTATCGCAACATAAACATTGTCATATATATAACCTTGCTAACTCGTTCGGAAACGTATCTAACAATAAAGTGCCACATTATTATTATGGAAAGATACCACAAAGTTAAAATATTAGTTTTTTGTAAGCAATCCAGTTTTTGCTTGAAGTAAATAGGTGTGACTCATAAAATGTATGGTTTTCCTTAATCATTCTATTCAATTACACATTTGAATCTGGTTTATTGGGAAAATAATAAATAATAATAAAAGTTTCACTACCTATTATTGCAGTTTCCACCTAATTTGCGGAATGGGCAATTGTTTTTGGTACACAATTTCAGTTATATCCATGTATTTAGCTGTTTTGTTTACTGTTTATGTATTTTGTATTCTAGAGGTGGAAACCTCCATCAAGCGATCTTGAAAGATTTTTGAGCCACATTGAAAGGCTTTGCTAACTTACTGGAGCCAATTATGGAGGAAATTATTTTGAGAGAAAAGAGCAAAGAGGTACCTACTGATAATTTCAAAAGAAATTCCTTCCGGCAGACCTGTGACAGAAGAGTAGGATGAGAAACGTAGACATAGTGTAAACAGACAGAAGAAAATATAAAATAGGAAAAGAAGGTATTTTCAATGACTCCAAATATGAAATTATTTAGATTACAGTCATAAATTCGGAGTGTGCGCAGGAACTCCACGATCTATCTGATCCCACCATCGCCATTTTACTACCGGAATACCAGACGTACTGCTGGGTACCGCACTTGGTCGATACCCTGACAAGTCGTACTAAGCGTTTCTCCTCCACATTTATTATGCGCACAGCCAAAGTGTGGAACTCTCTGCCAGCGTCTGTATTCCTTTCCACATATAACTCGTCTGCCTTCAAAGCCAGAGTGAATAGGCATCTTCTGGGCACGTTCGCTCCATCATAGACCTCATCCATCGCTTTCCATCAGGCATGATCGAGGTCAAGAGCAAGCCCATTTCTCAACTAAAAAAAGTAAGTAAACATTAAAAATCATAATAAGGTTTGCCTCTCTTCAACATAGCAACCAGCCTCTAATGTTCCTACGGCTGGTAAAAACAGGACCCCTCTCTTCAAGCCTTGAAATGGCCATACCTCTTACTCTCATCTGATCTACAAAACAGCAAGTACATACTCGTACGTATTACATTATGTATTTCCTCAAAATAAAAGGAAGGAAATTTGCCTTTCCGTCATGTTTCCTCAGGAAGAGGAACTTTGTTATAAATGCTGAATTATATTAAAAGATACATGTTAGTGGGTTAATGTTTCCTGCTATGACCTGCGTTGATTTACTGATAAATAAAGATGGCTTTTTCTATGGCTTGAGAGTCGAGCTGATTCGATAGCCGTTGTTTAGGCCTGAGGTTATACTAAAAACTCACAGAAAAACTCATTCAGTTTTCTCAAATTTTCCAGTCATCCGGCAATTTTTCCATTTTCACATTCCGCGAAGACTTGTCTTAGGCTCGCCTTTAACCATTACCTCCCGTGATGGAAAGTGATGATATGGTCAATGATGGAGCACGCTTGCCTAGAAATACCCAATTCACTCTTCACTCAAAGTGTTACTATACTATGGTCGGGAATTCCACATCTTAGCGGTTCACTTTTATTGCGAGATAAAAGTAATACAAGGCCTTACAAAAAAAAAAAATATGTCGACCTTTCTCAAGTGATGCACTAATCAATGAACAGCATTTCATTTTTATTGATATGGATCAAGGACATCGTCGAGTCCATCTTTCGAGGACGACCAAAGTAAGAACTTCCATATCGTCCCTCATCGATCCAGCATTCAGTTTTTGGATATTTTTTACATTGTGACTAAGATAGAGTCAACAGATTGACGCGGGGTAAATGTTGCATGAAGTCTTCGTAATCGGTTTTAAATGCATTGGGTTCGATTTCTCTTCAATGTTGATGACACTGTCAATTTCACGTCTTATTGTGTGGACTCGAATTTTCACTTTTATTTTAGGGAAGAAACGGCAACTGCCTGGATATGAGAAACCCTAAAGATCGCCACAACGACTGTCCTACTTGGTCTATTTTGTAAAAATCTCACTGTGAGAACATGGGTGAACTGAGCTTGAATTGTATTGTCATTTCACCTAAAGCTAAACGTTTACAGTTTACTTCACTTATGTTTTAACCGTAAGATTTATTTCTTTTCTTTTACCTTATTTAACTGAAACGACGATTTTACTGATACTACTGTTTATTTAAGCCTCTTATTTTAAAGAAGAAATACAATACTAGCTTTTGCCAACGGAGTCGTCAATGCGATAGTTGGAAATTATTCCATCGGCCCGACGACACCAAAATTTTGCGTCATTATCTTGTCAAGGTCTACCCGAATACTTGTGAAAATCCATCCAGCCTAATGTTTAAATTGAAATATCAATAACAAAACAAATGTCCTGAACATCTTCTTCTACATAAATAATTGACCATATACGCATGACCTAAATCCAATACCACATGCAATCTGAAACTCACAAACAAACAGACATGCAACTTCTATCTCGTGCCTAACGCCACGCGGAAGACCGTGCTAATTAAAATTCTGCTCACGAGGAAACAATTGAAAAGGTCATACATATGCTACACTGCATGGTAGGAACACTCACGGAAAAGAGACGGCCGTGAATATTCACGCATTTATGAAAGATTGGCTCTTGCCGAGACGGCATCAACCGCGTGTAACTCTGAGCTCATCTGAAGGAAACATTCTACCGGGATTAAAAGTATCCCACGCCATAAGGACGAATATCGAAATACGAAGATCTAATCTGTCTCTATTGGCGATGCAAATATTATGCGCGCGCCTCTAGCGGAAAAATTTAGAAGTAGTCTAAGTACGACAGTTTAGGTTAATTTTGTTTAGACATAATGATGGATGACGATTACATAAACAAAGCTGTTGCTAATAAAAGCAGAAATGCAAAATATTGTTCCGTTCCTCAATGTGAAAATGTAACAAACAGACGGACAGAGTAACTTTCATTTATAATATTAGTAAAAGGGTAGAGTGGGGTGGGTCAGGCTGCCTCACTATTCTCAAACACTACAATTCCTGAAAACCCAGAACCAACAATGGTGATCACCAGAAAAACATCGAATTAATGAGGCTCGACGAGTCCCCGAAAAACGATTAAAAATAAATCGAAAACGACGGACACTTCTTCTTGTTTTAATAAGTATCCGTCGACTATACTTCTCAAATATGTACCGACCGACTGTACAAATGTAGAAAGTTCTGTCATTCACCACTTTCAGGTCCTGGACGGTGCAGCTGGATGGGTATGTGGGGCAGGAAAGGAGCTCCACACGGCAAGGCAAATTTAAGCCTGGATGTTTGTATAGCGGGCAGACAGTTTCTACATCGGCCAACCTGGGCCCGCAATTGATAAAGAGATAGCCAAATTGACTACTGTAGTTCGTGTATAAAGGGGCAGATGCTCTGTCATATATATAATTGTGAGACATCATAATCTACCAGAAACTAACCATGAAGAAAAACTAGTCCTGCTAATTCAGTATCAGGATCTAAGAGAAGTACTAACGCCCACACTCTGAAACGTTATAAGCTAAGGAGTATTTCATCGGTGGTAATTAAAACCAGATAAAGCTGACCTCGCATTATATCGAAACTCCATACTACACTAGGCTAGCCCAAAGCCAAAGTCTCAGCGACATACGGTCTACTTATCCTATTTTTTTAAAACATTTTTCAAAAGGTTTTTTTCGTTATCATGGCGACTGTCTTAGGCTGCATGTCTGATTATTCTGCCAGTAAATCAGAGTTATCCAGTATATGAATATGGGTGGTCTGGCCATGCCATCTATACGATTAAAAAGTTTTAGAAGTATTTTAATTTTGTTTTCTAGCTAAAGTGTAATTTCCTGTCATAGTCCTTTTTTTATAGATGAGTAATCATCAAATGACTTCTTCCGCTCTGGGTGGAGCGGAAGGGCGTGTCAGCCTCTTTCTGACTAAAACCCATCCGTGTTCCTCCTAAAACCCTTTGCGTTCCAGGGCCGCGGTGACTCTTTCTAACAAATTCCGCAACCCTGGTAGGTGATAGCTACATCCTGGGGTTCTTTAAACCAAGAGTGAATAGGTAACTTCGAGGTATGCCTACTCACAGTCGACCATGTCATCGCTTACCATCGGCCGAGACATTGGTCAAACGCAAGCCCATCAAACATAACTTAATGTTATTGCGTAAGTGGATTTGATTGACTTTGGATGTTAGGCTTTTACGCCTAAATCGCCGAACCGAATATGATGAATTGTGGCTTTTTCGCGAACATCTATAGATACTAAATTTACACGATAGAATTCGCTGCCAATAGCTAGTTATAATATAGGTTATTCAGTTAAAGCGTTGTCTCTCCATCCGACCGTTTGTTATTCTATATTTTTTTGTGTATGTAACTTTTAAATTTTTCGATTATGATTCTTTGTACGTGTTGGTTCCTACTGTAAGTGCAGAGAGTAATTGAAGCTAAATAAATAAACGAATAACGCTTGTTAGTCTAAAAACTGCAAGTAGAGGAAACAATTGCAAAGGTCACGCTCGCCACATTAGTTACGCGGTACGGGGACCTAAAATGGTATGTTTTGACATTTGGTTCCGCGTTGCCGCTAGATATGGCGCTGACGGAAAAGTACTGCATAAGTTATGTTGTTTCTTTATGGTATTGGAGCACCAAGATCGTGTGTTGGGGAAGGAGACCCCTCGTTATGGCTACTCAAAGCCTCGTGACTGAATTTTCTTCTCCTGTTTCATGGAAAAAATATAGGTGCGTTAGCAAGATATGTGCTAGAGCTGTCAGTATATTTGCTGTTTCCTAAAAGTCTAGTCTCCAACATCTAGTCTGTGGTTCTTCGAACAGCCTTGAAACTATTACGGCTTGAAGATGTTAAAATCATCATCATCTTCCTGCCCTTATCCCATGTTACTTGGGATCGGCGCAACACGTTTTTTTCTTCCATTCTGTCCTGTCAACCACCACGCTATCACCAACTCCCTTTTCTTTCATATCACACTGAAGATGTAAAAATAATCCTCAAAAAATTGTACGCATCTGGGCGGAAGGGAGGTCTCGACATGGTTACCGATTACCTGCCGACCGAATTCGGTCGGTTACAATGTCGAAAATTCCTGCCCTGGCTAGATCTTCGTGCTTTAAAACTTGCGCCTTAAAATAATGGGAGAAGAAAAGCCTTGTGTAGCAACATTTTCCGCGACCAATAATCAGATGGGTGACCTAGCGAATTCTTTACTTGACCTCCGTTGTACATTTACATGCAAATATCTCTTTAACAATGCAATAGGCAGGCTGTTATGATAATGATAAAACAGATTCCTTCGAGATGATCTCATAATTTTATGCATAAGTTTTCATGATAATCCAGGAATGGAGGGGAGTGCAGAACTGTCAGTTGAAAAAAAAAATTGGCACTCTTGGTAGAGCGATAGGAATGGTATCTCGTCATTCTAAAAGAGACTACCTTGACACCTGACAAGTGTAATGGCTCGTTTCTGAATTAAGAATTTGAAGATTTGTCTTCCTATCTCTAATTTAGCCGGAAAACCTGATAAACTGGCTTTCCACAAATTTCCTGTTTCTAATTTTAAAAAAGCTCTCCCACAAGGATTAACTTCTAATTTACTATCCTCTATTATTTTAGGTTTTTTTATAAAACTGTCCAAGTGCGAGTCGGAAAAAAAACACGTTTTTTGTATGGTAGCCCCTTCAGTCTACCTATTACGGTTCTTGAAATACAGCCCGCTAACAGACAGATGGACGGACGAACAGTGGAGGCTTAGTAAAAGGCTTCCGTTGGTTACCCTTAGCAAAAATAATTACTAGAAACATTCTACAATTTTCCACTATTACAAGATCACACTTACATAAACTTAACCGCAAAGCCTAGCTCTTAAAACCAGTCTTAACACACACTACTTATTTTCGACGAACGTACATTTCCACGCAATATTATCTAATTATTAATTTTAATTACGCTTTAGTACTAAGAAATCTTGTAGAACTAGATCTCTTTCCCATAAAAATAAATCGTGGAAGCAGAAATCCCCATCCGTATTATATTCAAATTCAGTGACCCTGAAAATGGGTATCACGGGTAATGTATACGCAAAAATTACAGATGCATTTTTGATGCGTCTCATGTCGGATCTTTCAAAAGAAATCACTAAACATGTTGGTCAAAATTTTGTTTAAAAATTTTGACCAACATGTTTAGTGATTTCTTTTCAAAATGTAGGTCAGAGTTTACTTGGGCACGCCACAATTGCGGCGATAAGACCTCTCTTTGAGGAGTGGCTGGAGAGGCGCTACGGCGTCCTCACCTTCCGCCTGACGCAGGTACTAACCGGACACGGCTGTTTCGGGAGGAACCTGTTTCGGATTAAGCGGAAGGACACGCCCGGGTGTCAGCACTGTGAGGATCGCCCGGAGGACACGGTGGAGCATACGGTGGAGGTCTGCCCTGCTTGGGCTGAGCACCGCCGTGTCCTCGTCGAGGCGATCGGCGGCGGCAACCTCTCGCGTCCGGCCCTGGTTGAATCCATGGTCCGGAGCGAGGAGGCTTGGGAAGCGGTCACCTCCTTCTGCGAAGCAGTAATGCTAGCGAAGGAGGAGGCGGGCCGCGCGAGGGAAAGGCAAGGCCTTCG
>NDFZ01005484.1:597216-651668 GCA_002192655.3 Mamestra configurata
TCGAGGCGATCGGCGGCGGCGACCTCTCGCGTCCGGCCTTGGTTGAATACATGGTCCGGAGCGAAGAGGCTTGGGAAGCGGTCACCTCCTTCTGCGAAGCAGTAATGCTAGCGAAGGAGGAGGCGGGCCGCGCGAGGGAAAGGCAAGGCCTTCGCCCCAACCGCCGCAACAGGAGAAGACGCCCCGGGCGTCGGGAGTCGCAGGGCGATCCCCGGCCACCGTAGGCGCGGGCCTGCGGACGGCGAGCATTGGGTGGCTCGCTGTCCGATCACCACCAGGCCCGGGTCGATGGCGCGTTGTGTTTCACGCGCGCCTCAAAGAGATGTCAGCATAAAATACGGGGCCCGCTAGGGCCAAAGCCTGCCAGGGTTGCGGAATCTGTTCGAAAGAGTCACCGCCGCCCTGGAACGCAAAGGGCTTTAGAAGGAACACGGATGGGTTTTAGTCAGTACGAGTCTGACACGCCCTTCCGCTCCACCCAGAGCGGAAGAAGTCATTTGATGATTTCCCATCCTTAAAAAAAAAAAAAAAAGTTCAGAGTTTACTACAGTTGCTTAACTGCTTAGCTCGAAATCATGAAACAATAGAGAAATAGGGAACAATGCAGTCTCTGCATCTTATAACGATGCGCAGTGTTTCCTCTACATATAATAAATTAATTAATGTATCAAATATTGTAAAACTTTTATTTGATAAGAGTAACTATGGAGTTTTGTTCTTCTCCATATAAGAATCTACCTTTGTGGATGGAGAGTAGCCACTTTATTTTTAAAGTTCTTTTAATGGTCTAATTGAAAAAAACGTTTTGACTTTGACTTTCTAATCTGGAGCTGGGATTATTCATATTGATTTTTTTTTTTTCAGACAGAATCAATGGTTACTTGGAACGATTTTAGTACCAGTTAAATGTTTGTAAGTAACCATTGATATGTTATCGTTACAATATGGTTAATTGGCTATCTTTATGAACTAACGCTCAATAAATAGCTGAAATGACAAATAAACGCACATAAACTCATCTCGTTTATCAATTAACATATCATAACAATCCTAATGGCGTCTATAAATTGATTTAATAGTCATTGTTCTTTTATGTGTAAACTGCGCTTATACTATGCCATGTTTTTTTCCATTGTTAACGCGTTTTCATCGGAAGCACTCGTAACTGTTCGAGTTTATCCGGTGTAACAGGCTTTTGTTAATCATTTGTCGACTTTATTCCGGTTTATGGAGAAAATTGTGTGTAATTGGTATGGGACGAAGGGTATAATTACCCGACTACGGCGAAGCAAATAGGAGAGTTATGATTTTTTCTTCCTGTGCTCAGAAATAATTGGCGGTTACATTATGTCTTGAAAACACGTGTAAGGCTGCGTGATTGCCTAGTAAATAGATATTATGAGTTTATCTTTATATTTTATAAGTATATACGGGCTAAATGGCTTCCGTATTGTCTTAGTTAGGTTAAGTTTGACGTTAGGGCTAGTCAGTTAATATACCTACAATATACGCAGATTTTTCATAAAAGGAGTTCATTAATTGTAATTTTAGACTTGATTATTTATTCGAATTTGACCTTTGTTGTTTTATTGCTTAATTTAGTTAATATGGGCGTAAACATATCTTTCAATTTTAAAAACAATTTTTTAATGGGACATGTTTGTTATTGCAATTAAAGTATACAACGTGGTTCCTTTTGATATCCCATAACTTAAGGGTTAAATTCCATAAATAGAAATAACTAGTTGCCGCCCGCGGCTCCGCCCGCGTTATTGTCGAAAATTATCCCAAGGGAACATATTCCCGTGATAAAATGTATCCTATGTGTTATTCCAGACTATAATTGTGCACTTATTTTATGTATGATTGTCCTGTTCTTATTATGAGGTGTACAATAAAGTATATAATAAATAAATAAATAATAAATAAATAATCTACCACTGTGCCAAATTTCATCAAAATCCATTCAGTAGTTTTTGCATGAAAGAGTAACAAACATCCATCCATCCATCCATCCATCCATCCAAACTTTCGCGTTTATAATATTAGTAGGATGTTAAATGTCTAAGAAACATGAGTTCCGAAACGGATAGTTACGCAGCTAAGACCAAACTTCCTAAGATAATGAAAAAAATTACACCAGTAGGTAGATATAACAAGTATTCAGGTACCCAAATGAGATTTATAAGGAAGGTATTTCAGGCAAGGTCGCTTTACATGGACAGTCGCAGTTTTGTCAAATTATTATGCAGGAGAAAAAGAAAAAAAAAACGAAAATGTGGATTTGAAAATTTTTAATATGCTATCCAATTTTTTTTTTTTTTTTTTTCACACTCGGTCATCCGATCCCAAACTAGGCAGAGCCTGTGCTATGGCAACCAGACAACTGATAAACATACTTATATATTTCTAAATACATACATATTATAGACAAATTACACCCAGACACAGAACAAATGATCATGCTCATCACACAAAGATTTGTCCTGGGTGGGAATCGAACCCACGACCTCTGGTTTAGCAGTCAGGGTCACTAACCACTCGACCAACAGGCCAGTCAAATCTCTTAGGTGTCAATTCTCTTAGGTGTCAATTCTCGTAGGGTTTCAATTCTCTTAGGTGGTCTGATTAATACCCTAGACTATTGGTATATCAAAAGGAACACGTTGTATATCTATCTACCAGGTAACCTTCCAACACCTGGACGCGCCTGCACCTCGTCAAATGCACAACACTCTTAGGTTCAATAGCTCGCCAAGGTCAAAAGTACAGTCTTTTTATACACTTCTACCGTCCCCGTGACAAACATTAAATATATTCGCAAAAGGAGTTGACGGACCTTATGCTAAAGTGCAGGTGCACAGAGTAGGTAATTTATAGAAACTATACAGATAATTATTTCCATTTATTTGGAAAAGTCATAAATACCACGCTGCCTCGTTGTAGCTTGTTTGTGTAGTACCTAGGTAATAATAACAGCAAATTCTCACGAATTGAATAGTAAAACAACATAAAAACTAAATCTCTAGATTAATATAGTCCTCATGTCCATTTAAGTACAAGACTGGACAATTTTCAATACAGTCATTTAAAATTTAATTCGTGCCCATCCGAGCTAAATGCTAGTTAGTATTTATTGTCATGGAACTGACACGCATAAACACCGTAACCAATTACCTTAATCACATTTTAGTCACACTATCACACTAATCACACTATCACACTAATCACACTATAACACTAATCACACTAATAACACTATCACAGTAATCACACTAATATTATAAAGGCAATTGTTTGTGACTGTGTGTGTGTGTATGTTTGTTACTTCTTCAAACAGCTGGACCGATTTAGATGAAATTTGGTATAGAGATTGTTTGAGTCCTGGAAAAGGATATAGCAATTTATCCCGGGAGTATGTTCCCTGGGGATAAATTTCGACATTCACGTGGCTCACTAAACAGCCTTTTTGCTATGGGATAGCAAAAACGGTTTCGAAGTGTCATAGTCGCTTAAGCGATATCGATGTAGGCCCTATATTTGTTGTACCCGAGTACCTACCCTAGAAAGAGGGTCACGTTTTTACAGTCATATGTTGACATAATCGTCACATTTTCGTGACAGATGCCATTTAATAGAAAAACTATATGAAGAACATTAAATTTAAGCTTAATTTGCAGCATTTATTTTCTTTACACGATAATAGATAAATATCTTAAATAAAACTAAACTAGTCTTCAACAAATGTACGAGTAGAACCTCTGTTTCAACACCCTACTCTGTGGCAGCCAAATGCAGTTAACAGCAAGTGCGCTGCATTCGTAAACCGCTGTGCAAATATTGATTTTGTGATTTAAGCCCCATGATTAATTACCTGTCCAGTTTATTGTCTTACTGCCTTGTTTGAACGGGAATATTGGTAGTTGGCTGTGTAAATTACTTGAGAGCATTGACTCTGGTCAATGACAGACTGGGTTTTTGGAGGAATGTACTACGGGCCATTAATATGAGTGTATTATGTGTATTTCTATTATGTTTAAAACAAATTGAGGAGCTCGTGGCTAAATACAGCCGCATGGGTTGATTTTCGCGTTTTAAGTGACAAGGATGGGAAATCATCAAATGACGCCTTCCGTTCTCGGTGGAGCAGAAGGGAGTGCCGCTCTTACTGACTAAAACCCATCCGTGTTCCTCCAAATGCCCTTTGCGTTCTAGGACCCCGGTGACTCTTTCAATCAAATTTCGCAATAAGTGACGCTTGCTGGGGCCAGTCTGTAGATGGGTAGCCATCTTAAAATATCGAGACTCCTCCGTGCCTTGGAAAGCACCTTAAACCGTTGTCATTTTTGTAGATCTTTGACTGTCGTTTTACGGGTTGTGAGAAGCCTGAAATCACACCAGTCTTGCCAAGAACTATCATGTTACCCAGTTACTGGGTTGCGGAGCTCAGACAGGCTGTCGCTCCACGTAAAGTATTGGTATTCATACTCGTATACCTCAATTTCGTTGGGAAACCGACTCGGCTCTTATATACGGGATCCACAGTAGACTATTTTTTTTGTTTTTCTACAAAGTACATAACAACAATGTCACGAAGTTATAAGTCTAGGAAATAAATATTTTCTGAAATAAGTATCAAAATTTGATAAATTGACCTCTTATTTTGTACTGTTTTATTGTTTTTGACTTAATTTTTGCTATTTTAGATAGCTTAAATAATGCGTTTTGTTTTGCAAATAGCATGTATTTTTTTTTTATTCACATTACTTTTCATTACTTTAGTAGGGTTGACCAATTAATCAGTTATTTCAGCTATTTTGTGTGAATACAAAGAAAGATTTTGTGCCCTAATTCTATTTTATTGTTTTTTTTAATAATTCCCGACATACCTCCACTTAGTACACACACACATACACACGCATAGAGTGCTTAGGATGCAAGAGCGAGAGAAGCGAGCTCGGGACCTGGGGCACATCGACTCACTCGTCAGGCTAGGTTAGAAGGGGATGGCGGGGGTTGGTTATTTTTTTAAACAGTCGACCGGTCCTCCGTCGACTAGGGGCATAGGGGTGGGTATCTTCATTCCATTCAAAATCATATAATTTCAAAAAAGTTACGCAAATATAGATCTCAAAATGAGTTGACTTTTTTCATGCAGGGGGGGTCTCCTTTGTAGTTATGGCGGTCGTTACGGGTAGTCTTCAGCCTGAAATCTGACACCAGTCCAAGGAGTTCCAAGGAGTATCTTCTAACCCAGTTATTGGGTTATAGAGATCAGCGTTGTCGCCATGTAAATACTGGTATGCAGCTGCATCCGATAAGACTGGAAGCCGAATATTTGGGAATAGGCTCAGCGCAAAGAGTGGTCGCAGGCTTCCTTCTTGTTTCATAAGAGTCATAACACAACCGGTAACCCTCTGCATACTTCTTTCACGAATCGAGCATCAAACACACACAACTTACTATAAAAAAATTTAAATACCCACTTTAAAAAATTGTCAACCCGGGAACCGAACCCCAGTGCTATCAACCACCGACACTAATGAAACATGTAATTAAATTTATAAATATTAATCGAGCGACAGTGTAAGTACGGTCGGCACGCAAACACGAACGTTGGTAAGTTTTCAACGTAAAGTGCAGGAAAAATTAGGTTTTAACGTTCAAAAATGAATTTTTAAACCGTTTGTGCATGCGTTTTGTTTACTGGAGTGTACTGTATGTTAATTTATTAGGAACTTTATGATACACATTGCACTTGTAGAAAATATACATAATTTTCTAGTACAACTTTGGACTTCCATACCTACATTTTTTAGGGTTCCGTACTCAAAGGGTAAAACGGAACCCTATTACTAAGACTCCGCTGTCCGCCCGTCTGTCTGTCTGTATCTCATGAACCGTTATGGTTAGTTGCCGCTATAACAACAAATACTCAAAAACAGGATAAAATAAATATTTAAGGGGGCTCCCATACAAGAAACGTGACATTTTTGCTCGTTTTTGCTCGATATTGCTAACGGTATGGTACGCAACCCTTCGTACGCGAGGCCTACTCGCACTTGGCCGGTTTTTCTTTCAATATTTAGCTGATCAACACATTGATTTTTCTCCTATTCATTCCTCGACACAACAGAACTTTAAGATTAGCATTGGGCACAGTGGTCGTCCGATGAAGCCCAGTCTTAATTTTTTTTTTATATTTGCTCTTTTTATGAAAATTTTGGGATTTTCTATTGTTTTTTTTTTCAAAACGCTCTCCTGCTCTTCACTATAACTCCTACTACACCTTCTATTATTTTTGTTTCTAAATCTACATCTACACTAATATTATAAAGAGGACGAATTTATATGTTTGTGTGTGTGTGTGTATGTTTGTTAGGAATAAACTCAAAAACTACTATGCCGATTTCAAAAATTCTTTCACGATTGGAAAGCTACATTGTCAGCGAGTCATATATTTTATCTCCGTATTCCCACGGGAACGGGAACTACGCGGGTGAAACCGCGTGACGTCCGCTAGCAGATTATAAGTTTATTAACATAGGAATAAGTTATCTTTTTGTTTACTAACCCATATGGATGTTTTTATTTTATTTTATTTATTTACTATCTTCTTTCATCAATTTCTTGTTAGTAGCAGATTTTGTCGATGATCCAAAAAGATAGCGTAGATAGCGTCTCATAGCGTCATTTAATTGTTTAATCAATCGAATTAGGACCTCGTTTAGAATGAATTATTCAATTTCTTTCGTTTGTCCAAATAAGTGAAAGTAAAACATAGTAAGTACCTTATTTCTTGAAATCCGTTATCATGCAGCTACAGGACATCTTCGAGTGATCTTATCAGTAAAGTTTGATAATATTATTATCTTTACAATAGTACACGTGGCATTGATATATTTTTTTATTAAATAACCGGGTTTAACCCACGCAATAGATAGGTAATTGTATTTCACTGTCGTGAATTTTACTATTTTAACATGAATTGACATCCAGATTTTTTATATATCGTATTTTGTTTGAAAAGGTTTGATGAAAATTCAGACAGAACAGGCTTGCGTGAGAGTTTTTAAACATACCCGATGGCGTTAACGTTAACACTTTATGTCAATTTGAATAGAAAAACATTATTGACACAATACGACTTACCTTTAAATCTTTGGCAGTCGTTACGGATAGTCAGAAGCCAGAAAATCTAACATCAGTCTTACCAAGGTGTACCGTGTTACCAAGTTAATGGGTTGTGGAGGTCTGGTAGGCAGCCGCTCCACGTAAAATATTGGCATTCAGCTGAATCCCGTTTGACTGGAAGCCGACCCCAATATAGTTGGGAAAAGGCTAGGCAGATGATGACGGCTCTTACCTTTGTAGTTTCATTGCAAATTGACAAAGTAAAAGAATAGAATAGAAAACATTTATTCGACACATACACGAAAAAAAAAAAAACAGTAAAAAAGTGCTGAGCGTGCCCGTACCGAAAGGGTTACCATTTCAGCATTTGCTGGGCGTCCGATACTCAGCATTTGCTGGGCGTCAGATACTCGGCATTTGCTGGGCGTCAGATACTCAGCATTTGCTGGGCGTCAGATACTCAGCTGGTTTTCCAAGTATCATTCCATCATTTACGGAACATTATTTTTTGCCAACATACACCATGAAAACAAAACGTTGCGTTTTTGCTATGATTATTCTATTTCTGAACTGGTTATCACATTTTCGAGTCCCCAGACGTATGAAATGACTAGGTACTATCTTCATATTTCTACTTTATAGTATTTGAAATTCCCCATAATGACGAAGTGTAATTACGATGCTACGCGGAAACCTCGGGTTTATTAAACACTTATAGTAATCACTCGCACATGCAATTATCTATGAAACGTTTAAAGTTGATATCATTGTGATTGTTAAGTATTTGTTTTTTTTCTGTTGTCCTTTTATTAAGTGATAGCTGACCCGACAGACGTTGTCGTGTCTAAATGACAGAATTAATTCATAATCTCATAGAAAAATAAACTTGATTTTTCTTGATACTTCCCCTAGAAACCTTATTCTAAACTCCATTTGTTTTTTATATCTACTTTTTTTATTAGGCTCTTTAACTCCGGGAGACCCGTACGAGTAGCGCCCGTAGTGCTCTGAAACGAGGGTTCAGTACGATACGGTAAAATATCGATTATATGGGTCTACCCGGAGCGGGACGCGTACGGAGCAATCCGCGTCGCTGTGAAACAATTTTCTAGCGAATCACGTATGACTCCGTCCCGGGAGCCCGTACGGGCCTCCCGGATAGCTGTGAAATCAGCCTTAGTGATAGGCTTGCAAACACGATCCTATCAATAAGGCTATCAAACGATCACAATGACACCTGATGGAAAGCGATATAAGCTCCCGGCCGTGGCTATCAAGAAACAAAACACAGACTCCATCAGGGACTCCTCCCGATTCCCAATATCGTTGAATGAACGTATGGTAAAATTTCTTCCTCGGTTCCATTCGTCACCATTTTCCAAAGTGTGTCAAATCGAAGTCTAGATTGGTATCGTTCGACAAGTGGTTGACGTAAGTACATAAATAATAAATGTCATACATCACAATTATCGACTGTGAGGCGTCTTGCTGTCTGCTGTCACGTATGCAACCATAAAGCGAGGCATTCGTGCTAGGACGTTGACGTAATATTTACCATAAAATTTGACATACAAAATAATAGACTTTATTAATTTATTAAGGATATGGGGGAGGCCTTTGCCCAGCAGTGGAACACAATAGGCTAAGAAAAAAAAACGAGTATTAAATGCTCTTATGCTCATGAGGGGGCTGATTTCATGGGAGGGAGTAGTAGAACAGTACTGATTACAACTAAAATTATAGGCTCATTTTCTTTTCCATAATCTCAGGCCTGTGTATGGAAAACAGCTATGCAATCCACCATTACAGATTTGTAAAATCGAAAACGTGTGGTTTGTAGATCGTAGGTCATACTCGGTTTTTGTTATCCTATACTATGTTAAACAGATAAAAATAAAAGAGTACAAGTACTAAAAAGTTATAATGCTGAGCAAACGCCTCATCATTCTCCTTCTGAACTTCGTGTGTCTTGTGCAAATAATATTCATATGCGGCGGCTATCTATGATTTTTTTAAACACGTTTAAAACTCAGGATTTAAATGCCTAAAGAGGAAAAATTTGTGTTAAAAATTATACGAAGTATTATACAAAATTTTGAAAACTAAAATTCATCAAGGTATCAGCCGAAAGACGTCTTCCACTGCTGGACATAGGCCTCCCCAAGTGTCGCCAAAACAACCGGTCCTGTGCATCTCGTAACTATCGGCCTTGTGGGAGGCCTTCCAACGCTGAGTCTTCCGGTACGCGGTCGCCACTCCAGATCTTTCAGCGAGCAATGCCCGCTGCCACTTCAGTTTGGCGATCCTTCGGACTATGTCAGTAATCTTGTTTCTATCTATAATTTCTATATCATAATTCCTTCACGCAAGGACACTCCAAAGATGGCCCTCTTCATTGCCCTTTGGGTGACTTTAAGCCTTCTGATGAGGCCCATTGCGAGCGACCACGTTTCGGTTCCATAAGTCACATAATCCATTAAACTAGAAGCCTGTTTCTTCTGGGTAAGCTCGCTCCATCGTCGACTTTGTCTCTGTCATCTATGACCTAGACTAGAGTCAAGAGCAAACTCATCTAAAAAAAAACAAATCAAGGGTAAGTAAAATTCAAGGATCGTAACAGCGTTCTGTTTCTGCCATGGTAAAAGGCGTGAGTTGTATGTTACATTAAATATCCACACGGTAAGTCGAACATCGACCTACATAATTAATTATTTCAAACCCACCTCGAAGCAGACCTAGACGATGCATGTAAACCTTGAATCGATTACTCGATATAAATTAAAACTTGGCCTCGAATCGATTAATCTGATTCTCAACGATTCTCGATTGGTATTCGGTTCTCGTGTTGAGGTCGGTCGTGTAAAGGTTCATCGCCCATAGCAAGGTTACTAGGAAGAACGAAGTAAGAAACTAGAAAACGAAGTACGGCTATGAGATCTCAATACCAGAATCTATTATGCACCGGTATTCAAAACTAGTTTATTAAAAAGAAATGTGATTTGCATCTTTAATAAAACACCTGACCAAACTAAAAACTTACCGTTGCAAAAATTTAAAAAACGTTTCACAGAATTACTAGTAAACACATGTTATTATTCTGTGCAGGCTTTCTTAAATGATAATCTTTTTTTTTAGGCAGAATGTACATGGATCCTATTATATAATTGAACAACTTATTTTTATGTACCTACATTCAAAGCAAATAAAGAACTATTCTATTCTATTCTACCGAGGAACTGAGGTACACTGGTTAAAAGTATTTGGCCACCTGTATTCTGTGACGCCAAAGCTTTGTAAGCCGGCATTAATTAAAAACAAAAGTGGAAACATAGATGATCCTAAAAGTTAAAAACTTTTTTACAATAAAAATACAACTGAGTTCCAAATAAAAACACTACTATGTCAAAATAACTTTAATTTCGGTAGTCGATGTTTTTAGTTTTGTTTCTTCGTTTTTGACACCGACTTCCGAATAAGTTGAATAGACTTTAGTGTTTTTATTTGTAAGTCGGTTGTATTTTTTTTGTAAAAAACGTTATTTTTCACTTTTTAGTTATGACACATGACACATTTTGCTTACTTGGAGGACGTAATTACAATATCCAAGTAAGCAACAAGTAAGCAAAATACTCACTATAAAACTTCTGAGCCAAACTGAATGAATTTTTTACGGGACCAAATGGCAAGTAGACATGTATATCGTATCAAACCAAACAATAATCACATAAATCGGAACAGAAACCTCGGGAGGAATCGGTGTACCTCCCCCTTTTTTAGAAGTCGGTTAAAAATACTATTGCGACATTGGTTTAGAAATCCTAACCTTAAATATCATAATCCTATCTGAAAATATATAAGGCAAGAGTGAGTTTCTTACGCTTTCACGCGTAAATCGCTGAACGCGGCTCTGGAACGCAGAGGGCTTTAGAAGGAACACGGATGGGTTTTAGTCGGTAAGAGTACGACACCCCCTTCCGCTCCACCCAGAGCGGAAGAAGTCATTTGATGATTTGCCATCCTTAAAAAAATAAATCGATCTAGCTAGGTTTCATTTTTAGAAAACGTTTACCAAAAGAAAAAACCGAGCAAGGCTCGGTCATCCAGGTACCACATAATTAAAGTTAGCATGCAGTCGTTACATTTCTTCAAAATTAGAGTGAACAGGCTTCTTTTGGGTAAGCTCGCTCCATCGTCGACTTTGTCTCTGTCATCTATGACCTAGACCTAGAGTCAAGAGCAAACACATATTAAATAAAAAAATAAAAATAAACTTTTACAAAATACCTTTCTCTAGGTGGCCAAATACTTTTGACCGGTAGTGTAGGTAAATGGTGCAACAACCGCACGGTAAACACTTTCGATATTTACATTATTATGCCAGTGTGTACAATGTTGCTAATTACTAGTCTGTTTACTAAATGGTGTGGTGCTTGTACTTGAGTCACTGACAAACACTAACGTGTGAAACACGTGTTGAACTTGGTAATAGATTTTGCGTTTTTTGAGGATATAGATTATATCGTTTTTTTTTTTCAGTTTATATTTAGCCTGCCTTGTCACAGTAGGTATGTGTCATTATGATGCAACTGAATTTTAACACAGAGCCAATTGAGCCAAAAGAGCTCGTGGCTAAATAATAACAGCCGCACGGGTTGATCTTCAAGGTTAAGCAACGTATGCCGAGATTGGTCTGTGGATGGGTGACCATCTTAATATACCAAGACTCAACGTGCTTTCCAAGGCACATATAAGCCGTTGGTCCCGACTGTCATTTGTAGATCTTTAGCTGTCGTTACGGATAGTCAGAAGTTAATAATCTGACACCAGTCTTGCCAAGAACAACCGTGTTACCCAGTTAATGGGTTGTAGAGGTCTGGTAGGCAGCCACTCCACGTAAAATACTGGTATTCAGCTGAATCCGGTTTGACTGGAAGCCGACACCAATATAGATGTGGAAAAGATGAATTTAATTTTTATTTTATGTTCACCGCTTCGGATTTTCATCCCAGTAGTAAATCTATACTAATATTATAAAGCTGAAGAGTTTGTTTGTTTGTTTGTTTGTTTGTTTGTTTGAACGCGCTAATCTCTGGAATTACTGGTCCGATTTGAATGATTCTTTCAGTGTTGGGTAGTCCATTTATCGAGGAAGGCTATAGGCTATATTTTTTTTTTCAAAATTAGGGATCCGTAATAAAATTGCTATTTCGTAACACAAGGTGTAAAATCAAAAACCTTTTTTTGCGTGCGCTGCAAAAACTATTGACAAAAGAACAAAATGATGTACTACGGGTTAGAAGATCCCATTAAGACCTACAAAAAAGTCCGCGAGAACATATATCTAGCTATCATGGTTTAATCACAATAACCCATTTTGTGTTCAAAATAATTATTAAATCGTCTAAAGAAAAAAAACTACGTTAAATACGTATCGTAATATTAATCTTTATCGAAATTAAGCATTATGTTATCAAGAGTATTTATGTAGAAGTAAAATACTTTTTGTTTCATCTCAATCGGATATTTCGTTTAAAAGTTATCACGTGTGTAAGATGTTAAGAGTTGGTACCTATTAATGAGTTATGGGCCATAGAGTTTTTTATCAACATAAAATCCTGTAATAATCTTTTTCGAAATATATTTGTTGATGATTGTAAGTATAAGATCTTTGAAGAGTATAATAAATACATTTCTAAAATAACTCTGCTAAGGAAATCCACGCGCGCATAATGTTTTGAACAGTTCTGAAGACATTGATAATTGCATTAACTTCGGTAATGGTAGTTGAAACTTCTAATACAATTAAAGGAGTTTTAATCTAATAGAATTGAAAAACGCCCCAATTTTTTGGGTAACGTAATTCCTCCAAACTCACGAGATTCAACGAATCCTAAATTTTGATTCTAATCTTGAAAATTAAAAGCAGAATATTTTTAGTATTTATTTCCTTTGGGCCAAGTTCTTTTGCAATTGTATTGAGTGCTTTTATCATTTGTATGCTCAGTATTCCACAATCACCAGTAAATTCTATAAAGTTCAATGAACTTATTTGATCTTTATTATGAACTTTATTATAGCAATACAGAATAAAGCGAAATAGTGATACAAAAGCGGCTTTCAAATAATTCTCAAAGAGATATTAAAAAGTGATCAAATTAACACAAAGGGCTCAAAACAGCTATTTTATAGGAACTAGCACTAACAAGTCTAAAGCAACTTGGGAGGTAACCAATTCTATGAAATTTAATATTCCTAAAATGATAGCAAGACATTTTAATGATTATTTTATAGACTCAGTTCAATCGAATGCCGATAATTTGCGAATAATACTCAAACAGACACATCATCAGGATTATATATCTAATCTATCTAAACTAATATTATAAAGAGTAAAGATTAGTTAGTTTGTTTGTTTAGAATTAAGGTTGATAATGTACATGTAAACTACACTTCAAATTACTCAAATCGGACCTTTCGTTTTAAAGTTACGACGGGCATAAAAATGGTCTAAGTAAGAAAAATGTTACGGTTTGAGCGAACTGGGGAGAATCTTAACGCTTAGTCCGATGAAGCTGAAACACGGCATTAATGTTTTGGATAAAAAAAGAAAAATAACAAATATTTGGATTTTTCGATGCTCTAAGTAAGAAAAATGTTGCGGTTTGAGCTAACTGGGGAGTAGAAACTTAATGCACGGCAATGTTTTGGATAAAAAATTAAGAATAACAAATATAAGGGGCGAAAAGGGTTGATGATTTTTTCAGGGGAGGACATTATTGCTTACTTCAATTTACGTGGAAATTGGAATGAACAAGCTAAAAGTGGGAAATTTGAAACAGATCTAACAATGTTTACATAGTCAACCTCTGGCGGGGTGAACGGGGTGAACTGGGTGGATAGTAGGCTGATCCTGAGACCGTTGAATGGATATCGTAGTGCTTAATTTTCCAAAACTTACCTTTAAAAAGGGTTTGAGGGGGCGTTGAAGTTTGTGGAGTACCTACTAAATCCGAAGTGCTAGTTAGTTTTTATATTATTGCTAGTCTACCAGGCCGAGGGTCTGAAAGTCCTGCATAAAAGTGAGGATCCCTCTACCAGGTGGGTAAAGTCTCGGGTCTTTTGGTAGTGCGTATGTGATGTGTCGCTACACACCTTTGCTTACCCCTTCGTAGTTTCATCATCATCATCATACCAGCCGAAAGTGCTAGACATAGCACCATACCACTGCTGGACATAGGTTTCCCCCAAAGGGGTTGCCATAATCACCACGTTTGTCAACAGGCGGGTTGGCAACCGCAGTGTAGCTGTTGTAATTTATAGAGAATGCTGCTGCCCATTCTCTGGTGAGTCCCTTAGTCGCCTCTTACGACACCCACGGGAAGAGATAGGATGGTGCTATTCTTTTACGTCCGATACCATCTAGTCTTCGTAGTATACCAGTATGAAAACGTACCTCAATTTTTCCTCGTTATTCCAATGACAAGGTTATATGAAGAAGGTAATTGGTGCATCAACCGCCCGAGCAGTACACACCTACGATATTTACATACATATATGTCAATAAACTGCGGGTCATTATGTTTGAGTTGTGGAGACTCTCTGTCTATTATAGTCGCTTTTAAACTTCTACAGTGGTGGCCCAGTGGTTCAAGCCTCGACTTACCCGAGTTGTTGGTTGTGGGTTCGAATTTAGACAGGCGCTTTTCTTTATTTAATTTAAATGGAAGGAAAACATCGGCCAGCCGCAATTCGGCTGTCTCGACAAGAGTCCACCCTAACCAATGGGATGAAATAAGTCTAAGCCAAGAGCGAGAGATAGTGAAGAACCTGGCATCTTAAAGGCCCAACAATTTGTAGACATACATCACACTTCCTCCCATAAAAAGAGGCCTGTTCCGTCACAGTTTATAATTGCCGATGTCAGTCCATGGATGGGTGAGCATACGTTAAGTACCGAGTATCGTCAACGTCTCGGAAAGCACGTGAAGCCATTGGTCCCGGCTGTCATTTGGACATTTTCTACAGTCGTTACGGGTAGCCAGAAGTCACCAGAAGGGGCCAGTCTTGCAAAGGGGTCTCGTGTTATCCAGTTACTGGGTCGCGGAAGACAGTCACTTCATGTGGAATACTGCAACTCAATTTTATCCGGTTCGACGTAAGGGTCAGAACCCCTGGACTAATGAGAGATATTTGATGTTTAGAAAGTACCAAAGGCACTACTTTTTGATAACTAACCTGAAAACTGTTACGATGATACAAAGCTAGCAGTTTCTTTCTTGCCTACTATTTTTCTGGTATGCCAAAAAAATATAATGTTGATGTTCAAAGGTAGTTACTTTATAAATACAAAGAGATGTTACAGTATTGTCTCGAACGATGAAAAAATCTGGTCCAGACATCCTGATGTCAGAATGTCTGACTATTTTCTCTACGCGTTTTTTTCGCTGTCAATCGAGGTACTAAATATTTGAAGTAAGGTATCAAGTAGTAGCAAAATAGAAGTGCATTTTGATATTTTCTAAACAACAAATATCTTTACTGGCTCAGGGGTTTTGACGCTTATCAGTTAGACTCAAATCCAAACCCAACATAGGGAAAGGTCTAGGCAAATTGATTGATTTCTTGTCTAAGTAAATTTAGTGGTATATATATGTATGGCCTTGTATCCCGGGCCCTTAAGTTAAAGTAGCAGAAGGAACTGTTTGTGTTTTAATCATTAGAAGTCCGGCAAAACTCTCCGTTCACCCCAGACCAGTGTATCTTACGAGGATATCCCCACAAAAAGGCAGATTGATTGAATAAATTTATCCGTCAAAACTAAGAATAATTGTTTGTCATGAATACCATATGATTAATAAAAATAAATTAATGAAATATTCTTTATTTTGGATAATTTAAATCCATATGTAGGTATGTAAGGTAATCCACATGGGAAATACAAAAATAAAAAAATAAACTTAAAATTAAATGACTCTGCGAACCAAGGACCTCCACAATAGGGAAGAGATCCTGTCCGCTACAGTCGTCAGGATTTTATTGCGGCTGCCACGCATTCTGCAGATCAGGGATGCCATTTTTTTGCGAATGACGGCATGAAAGCCATCCGTGTGCGCGAACATCCCCACAACAACATCCATTAATATATTATCCATCACAATAAGGCCAAAAGGAAGAGGTGTGACGATAAGTGCAGTAACCGCACCGGAGTAGCACACCTTCGTCATTAAAATATTAACGTATTATAACGTACTGTTGATTATTTTAATTGTTATATATCGACATGTTGAGGTGTGAAATTAATTTCATGAGTAATCGATTTGTTGAGATTTCCTGTGTGTAATTTCTGATTTCGCCAACCTCTCAGATAACTCTCTATGATATTGTGGTGATCTTCTTAACGTGTTAATGATAAAATTAGTTTATTATTAATTACTAGCCTGGCCCATTATTTCACACATCACACTAACGCGTGCCCAGGCAGATGGCTCTCCAATGGCTCAATGAAATGATCAGGAGGTTCAGGTTTCTCTCGTCAAAGATCGCATCTCTCTGAGATGGTTTGTAAAATTCCTAACAGGTAAAACATTGTCAGTCAGTCAGCTAGGAAACACCGGCCTGATCTAGTTTAAAAATGACCAAAAAAGATTGACGTGTAAAAGTGTTATGTTTAACCTACTTTTGAAATATATTTTTTTAACAGCTGAAGACATAACCTTCCTTTTGAGGAAGTCTGAAAAAACACCGTTTTCTTGTCAGCTGTCTTTTAAAAACGGATTGGATTTATTCACAATTATCCGGTATATAAGGTTAGTCAATAAACTGCTCGATGATAGCAAGTAGGAAACTTGCCAGAGTCACATTTCTGTAGATAACTTAACACCTTCAAGTTTATTCAATTACGTTATTTGTTTACAGGCGACCATTGACATGAAACATAATAATTAACCTATAAATAGGTTAACAATAGTTATTGTCTCTTACACAACTGCCACGCATGGCAACAACGTGACTTCGCATGACATCTGCTAATGAAAGAAAAACACATGAAACTGTAATAGGATGCCTGCAACTTTGTATCAACGCGGGTTTTCAATTGCTTACCTACTAATCATGTTTTCAGTTTCATAAACACTTGAAATATGGAGCTCGTGGTCAAGGCGTGACAGTCACACGGGCCGATAATTGTTTCTATTTTTAACAGACTTCAAAAAAAGGAGGAGGTTCTCAATTCGGTTGATGTTTTTTTATTGTGATTTTTACCTCATAACTCCATCATTTATAAATCGATTCCTTTTTTAAATGAAAGGACATACTTTCCGGTTATTCCCATAAAAAATCATCAACATCGGTTCAATAGTTTGGTTTTTAAATCAAAATAGCTGGAAAAAAGATGTCATCCAAGTAAACGAAATTGCGTATTTTGCTTTCCTATGACTTTCCAGTGGTGTTGTTAGGTGTGGTACAACTAAAAAGTTAAAAATAACAACCTTTTTTTTATAAAAATTACAATCGACTTTAAAAAAAAACACTACAAAATACTTTGTAGTGTCTTTTTTTGGAAGTCGGTTATATATTTTGTAAAAAGTTTTTTATTTTTTTAGTTTGTTGCAATAATAAACGATTTGAGATTTGAAGGCTAGGCAGGTTGAAATCTTTGAAATACATAAACTGGCCTCAATCCAAGCCAAACCAAGCCAAGTCTTAACCCTGAACTGAATTAATTCTAGGTTATTTTATAATTTTGACGCTTGCAGACTTAGAAAAGATTATATTGATCCAGAGTATCTATACCCAGAGCTACAATCTGGGACTCCTTAAGTCAAGAGTCAATAGCTTATATCATAGCTTACCATCAGGTGAGGTGTTACGGCCGGTCCAATACCGTATCTACCTTTGACCAACTGTCAATTTAGATACCAACAGTAGCTGAAACGTCATGTTTGCCTTTCAAATATGACATTTCAGCTACTGTTGGTAGTTAATTTAAAAGGTAGATTTTTATGGAGAAGAACGGATAAGAAACTCCATAGTCACTCTTTTCAAATAAATATTTTACAATAAATGGTTCTCACATATTTACAAATATTACAAACAATTGATTTTACAGTTTGTGAGTTATTTAATAGAAAAATAAAATAAAATTACACAAAAAAGTACATCTATATAGTTAAATACATTATGCCAACCAGTTTGATTTACTCTACCTACACTCTTGATTGTCCTATGGAGCAGGACCAGCATGCTTCCAAGCATTCTTATCCTGAATAATTACTAATTACTTCACATGTATCGGATCATTCAGTTCCCTTCAAAATGGTTGAGCTGAATGGTGCTGATGCACGCGTCATGTTCGTGAACAACGCCGTCAGTGGAGACTGGTCATCCCTTAGTTGCCATTGCCTCATTTTAATATTTGATACTATAAATTGTTTTTTTCTTTCTTTACATTGTTCTCATATATAGAAGCAACAAGGTTAATGTAACCAGGATTTTTGTAAACATAAAATTATTTAAACTCCACGGACACCGTGGAGTTTCTTGCACGTTCTTCTCCATAGAGATCTACGCTTTCGAACGTGCAAATAGCTTCATGTTTTTGACGGACTGACTTTGACAATTCAAAAGTACCTGATAATAGTTTATTTGAAATAAATGCTTTGACTTTGACTTTGACATATATGTAATCATACATTAAATATAATAATATTTATGTTTATTTGATACTTTAGTTTAAGGCTATCATCATCACATCATTGCTTACCATCAGGTGAGATAGTGATCAATCGCGAGGTTGTCAATGGTAAAAATAAAACTCGCAAAGGTAGCTTCCTACTCTTTAGTAGTCATCACTGTTCTTAAATGCGATAAATCATTGCATCTACGCACTCTTATGAGGACTTTGAATAATGTTCCTTTATGTTTTTATCGTCTTCTGTGCATACAAAATAGTTTAAGACTGACTGACTGACTGACTGACTGACTGATCGCCAGCAGAGAGAGGAAATTTTTTTTTGAATTAAATGTTCTTGGTAACAGCGGGAAGCCAGGACGAATTACACAGGGGTCGATGAAGATTTTTTGAGGAAAAAGTCTTTCATGATTTAGACATACGCATCCATTGGTCCCATTTTTTTCCCGGGATTATGTTCCATTGACATAATTACACACTACGCTACATTCGCGCGGGCAAAACCACTAGCGCACGCAAAGTAGGAGATAGGTTCATGAAATCTGTTAAAATATAATTCGAATTTATTAAAGTAAATAAAAAATCAATTAAACTAAAACAATATCATGAAGCCTGAGAATTTTTAGCTATTTCCTAACTTTTGCGAACGATAATGTACTGAACAGCTGATTTTACCCTTCAAACTTTTTACCCCAAAGCCCTCCGTTTTGGGGGGCAAAAATCTGAAGAATTTTTTACGGAAAAAGCGTTGAAGTTTGTTTTGCAGTTGAAGTCGTGAGTAATACCCAGCTCAAAGTCAAATCCTTCTTAATGGAATAATGGTGTTTTTTTCCATTTACATCACGTGTTTCAGATCATAGCAGCATTCATTTACTTGTCATGTAATAATGAGATCTAATTAATAACGCCAGCTGTACTTTTATTGTTTACTAACGGAAGGTGTTATTACGTTTAATAATAATTATTTATTTATGTTATTGGACAACCTATTTGATTTACGAAAACAAATAAAGTGTTTGTAATTATGAGTTTATTTATAATTAATTGTTTAAATGATTTTTATTTATGCAACTCTATTGTCGTATCTGTTGTGTCAGCACTGGACACAATGGCTCTGTTTATTCCTTTTAGGTACCTTTAAGAATGAAGCATCAATGCCTTAACTCCACTGGATTTGCATTCAACGAATTCAATTCCTACATTTGGAATTACATGTTGGTCAATACCTATCATCAAATTTTCCCGTAACAATCTTTATTTCAACACACAAATCAACACTTAAGTGTTGATTTTTGCATAAATCTTACATTTAATTGATAGTCTGGAAAAAAATGTTTGATGTCAAAAATTCAGGTAGAATCAAGGACTTTCACGTGTAGCTTAATTTTTTTTCAGTATTATATGATACAGAGGTACTCGTATATATGTCACAGCCAACTAGCTTAATCAGTCGTTTCATTAAAAGCCTAGCCTTTTCATTGACTGCGCCGTTTAATCAGCGGCATAAGTGACATGGGCAAGTGATTAAACGATATTGAACCAAAGATGTCGCTTAGGTCGCTGAAAAATTGGCTAGGAAACCAATTAGATGGCTGAGTAAGCTATTTGGTTGCGACATAATTATACATATATGTATGTATATGATTCTTTTTTTTTTGGATGGGAAATCATCAAATGACTACTTCCGCTCTGGGTGGAGCGGAAGGGCGTGTCAGTCTCCTACTGACTAAAACCCATCCGTGTACCTGCTAAAGCCATTTACTTTCCAGGGCCGCGGTGACTCTTTCGAACAAATTCCGCAACCCCCGAAATCCCCTGCATGCTAAATTTCACGAAAATTTGGCTGCAATGATGATGGTGATTCCAATACTAGATGTAGACCCTTGTGAAAGAAAATACATGAATTGTATTTGTGATGCTTCCTTTAGCCTTTCAATAATTATATCAAAGGTAAACCTACTCGTACCTACATATCTCGTATAGATTACCACCAGTTGTACCTATTTGAGAATAGCAACCAAACTTCAATCGTCTACTGTGTTTTCCATCTTAAAACAACAGTACATAAGTATGAAAATATGTACACGAGACATACGACCTTCTCGTCTCGGCTCACGTTATTACAACAGTAAATTATCAAAGGACTGGATCTGAGTGAAATCCTCTGCATGCAATTAGCACAACAGACGCTAAAAGCATCGGTTTATATCGTTACAATGCATACGTGAAGGATTTTATCTTCACTGCAATCTGGGCCGCTAAAATGCGCATGTTTGATGGGCGGCTGAAGGATGTTATTGACAATGACTTGTTAATTTGGCGACTTATTTAAGGATTTCCAACGAAAAGGACATTAATAATAAAATTTAAAATATAGCCGCAGCTTTCATAGTCAAGTCTTGTAAAATGGGTTAAAAAATAAGCACTATTTTCGTGGTGGATCTGATCCACTAAATTCGTTTTTAAATGGGGTCTTTGATGGACTATTTTAGATAGTCCTTCAAAGATTACATTCCAAAGTACAGTCACGTCTGTCATACATTATTTTTAAGCAGCCGGATCCGTCAAGGACGGAGGAGTTACAATACCAGCTTGCACAGTCATGTCTAGTAAAATGATATAAAAAATATCTAGAGATTGCATGGTCCAGTCTTATGAAATCAAATAAAAATCGAAATCGAACATAAGCGAAAAAAATGTAAAAATTGTGTCTTTTCACCTTTGCTTGGTGAAATAAAAACCCACAATGTGCCAACCCAAAAAGTCATATTTTTATCGCGATTACGGGGATACCCAAGTGATACTATCAAAATTATTAAATTAAACCAATTCAGTTCAGTTTATCAGTTTTATGGTTTGCGTCATACTTGGCGGAAATAAGCTCTTTTTCTTTTTTTCTGTTGAATGAACATTAAATACATTAAAAAGTTTCAAAATGACTGAAAAAATATGTTCATTACCAATTTTTTTTTAATATATCGTGTCATCTTTTACCTTTGCTTGGACACATTTAGTAGGGCGACGACAAAATAAGGCAATGTATCAAATTAACTAGTTTATTTAGTACAGTACAGAAACACAGATGTCAGAAAGGGATATCTTAGTCGAACTCAGGCTTTCGAGCCGAAAGACTGGGTTACACTTGTGAATCGCAATAGTTTGCATGAGACAAAATAACATTCATTATCATAAATTAATAAACTGATAACTTAAAGATTTCTCACTTACAGTTTTCAATATCGATTTCTAAACTAAACAACTGTCGTTTTGTCCTTAAACTTTATCGTTTTAAATATTAACAAGATGGCGCGTGCCCTTTTCGCTGAGTCATTCGTATCAGCTGTTGATTATCCTCCCTAAATTGAGACACTTAATTGAGGGAAAGTTGCCTCTTTGTATAATATTAACAGACCGCGAGTCAGTGATTTTAATGTAGTTTTGTTGTCACAAGTTAAATTACGCACGAAACGTTTTGGAAATACTTTCATTGTGCGTACAGCTAAGGATTGTAAATCTCCGCCGGAGTCGTATGTTTCTTTACAGCTACATCCTCAGGGTTTTTACGTCAATATTGAATAGGTTATTGCAAGGCTAGCGCGCCCTATCGTTGACCATTTCACTCCACCACCACATCGCCATATCAGGTCAGATAATGGTCAACCCGGAGCAACAACATAACATGATTTCCAGTCTAGCGGCATCTATATTGCCACATACTAACAAAACAACTGATGTTATAGCGACATCTATACCGGCACGTAGGAACTAAAGACCTGACGTCAAAAAAATTCTACATCGCGTTATCAAAGTTTTCCGTGCGATTTGAACTTAAATACAAAAAGACCAAATATCAAACATTGGGCAGCAGCTTGCAGTGTTTTTCAATGTAAATTTGCGGGATGTAATTTACACCCTGTTCCTTATATCTCTATAATGGGACATTGAGAAGTCTCGGTACGTAATAAATGATCACTCATCCACGAACCATCCTCGACAAGCATTTCTTAGCCTTGACTATCGACCCGTGCGCTTGTTATTATTGAGCCACGAGCTCCGTTTATCCTCTAGTCGTTATGTCAGTGTATCCTCTAGTCCTTATGTCAGTGTATCCTCTAGTCCTTATGTCAGTGTATCCTCTAGTTCTTATGTCAGTGTATCCTCTAGTCTTTATGTCAGTGTATCCTCTAGTCCTTATGTCAGTTTATCCTCTAGTCCTTATGTCAGTTTATCCTCTAGTCCTCATGTCAGTGTATCCTCTAGTCCTTATGTCAGTGTATCCTCTAGTCCTTATGTCAGTGTATCCTCTGGTCCTTATGTCAGTTTATCCTCTAGTCCTTATGTCAGTTTATCCTCTAGTCCTTATGTCAGTGTATCCTCTAGTCCTGATGTCAGTGTATCCTCTAGTCCTAATGTCAGTTTATTTGGATAAGGGCTAGAGTTTCCGAAGGGATCGCTAACCAGCGCCATTTTAGCGGCACCCAGCGTACACATGCGTTTGCGCCACGGGTGGCAGTGCGCACTCAATCGTGGTGTTTTTATTAAATTACCTTAATTACACCTCGGTTTACTGTTTAATAGCTAGGAAATGGCACTATTGTCCAGTAACGTTTACAAGGCACTTTCTAGCTTTCTTAAGCATTTCTCCTTATTATTATGTACTTATAAGTTTATTAGTATGACTCAGTACTGCATTTTCTGTTTTATAGTTGATTTTTAAGTAGTCATGTTTTCTTGGACCAATATCAAATGACACTGAACCATGACCATTTGGTCAATAGTCAGTTCGCCTTGGGCAATGTTACCATTTATTTCTCCCTCAACCGAAGCTCGCCTTGCATTACTTTGCTCCTGAAATTACAGGCAAGGTTTTATAACTTTAGCTCTAAGCTACAGTAGTTGCAGTCCAAGAACACGGACCTTGCTCAAACAATATCATCATCATCATATCCGTCCACTGCTGGACATAGGCCTCCCCCAAGTGTCGTCACAACAACCGTTCCTGTGCGTCTCGCATCCATCGGCTACCCACGACCCGCACCAGGTCATCGGTCCACCTTGTGGGAAGCCTTTCAAGGCTGCGTCTTCCGGTACGCGGTCGTCACTCCAGAACTTTTCGGCCCCATCGATCTGCGAGCAATGTGCCTTGCCCACTGCCACTTCAGTTTGGTGATCCTTCGGGCTATGTCAAAAAACTTGGTTCTCTTGCGAACATTGTCATTCCTGATTCGATCACGCAAGGAAACCGAGCCACGCCCTCTCCATTGCGCTTTGGGAGACTTTAAGCTTTCTGATGAGGCCCATTGTGAGCGACAACGTTTCAAACAATATGCCTTGCATTTACCCAGCTATGTGGGGGTATACTTCCAGTCTTACCAAATACATCTGAATACCAGTATTTAACATGGAGCGAATGCCCATCAAAGCCTCCCACAAGGTGGACCGATGACCTAGTGAGGGTCGCGGGTAGCCGATGGAGGCGAGGCGCACAGGACCGGTTGTTGTGGCGATACTTGGGGGAGGCCCATGTCCAGCAGTGGACGTCTTTCGGCTGATATGATGATAATGAATGCCCATCTGACCTCCACAAACCATTAACTGGGTAATACGATAACCCTCGTCAAGAGCGGTGTCAGATTTGTTGGATTCATTGGGATTTTGATCTGACGTGTTAAAGTCAGTTAGTTCCGAAATACAGGACGACTAACTTCATTACTTTTTCACAAAGGAATCAAAGCATCAACGTCACAGTACAACTTCTGAACGTTATGTGTACCTTTCAGATTAAAGTCCACGCTGACTAATTCATCAGCGCCTTACATATATTTACCACCAATCTTTGTTCGAACAATCACCATGTGGCAGTGTACCTGTTTCCGGTTGATAATTAAAAACTAATTCGCAGTTACTGCCAACAAAAGCTCATTAATAATGCTTGATTGTTACACGTTTGCAGACAAAGGATGAAGCATCACGCACTTTATCGCAGTCAGGTAAATGAACTTGCGAACAGTCATGTCTCTTTTGTGAATAGGAAAATGCTGCGGGAAATATCCATCTATATTAATATTGTATATGCAAACACTTTTTACAAAAAAAATACAACCGACCTCCAAATAAAAACACTACAAAGTCTAAAATAACTTTCATTTTGGAAGTCGGTGTTTTTAGTTTTGTTTCTTCGTTTTTGACACCGACTTCCGAAATTAAAGTTATTTTAGACTGAAAATGTTTTGTTTTTGCACTTTTTAGTTGTGATATATATCTATATAATTGCCCGACGTCATTTTGCTTACTTGGACGACGTAATTATATCATCCAGGTAAGCAACAAATAAGCAAAATGCTCAGTAAATAAAAACTGCTAGGCCAAACTGAATAAAGATTTAACGGGACCACACGCAAAAGTATATCGCATCGAACGAAAAAAGAGACACATATATCGGATCAGAAACCTCGGAGTAATCGGTGGACATACATAAAAAAAATACAAAAAAGGAACCCATCTAAGGTATTGAGAACCTCCTCCTTTTTTGGAAGTCGGTTAAAAACTCAGTCTGTCCACGGGTAGGTAAACCATGTCCTGTAATAGGATCTGTCTGTTCACAGGTAGATCAAGTCCTGTAATAAAAATTTAATAAGTAAAAAAAAAACAGAAAAAATAATCACGATGAAATAAAAATCTGGCAGTCTGTAAAGAGGATTTTCCCTTTTTTAATGTATTCTTTGGAAGGCCTGAACCGATCGGGAAAATACTTTTAAAATAACTGATAAAATAGTACCCTATTGCTGTGTGCCATTGCTAGTTTCTACTGTTTGTTCAACTGCTTCCAGTAAAATATATGTTAATGCTTCGCATATTCATCTATCTAAAAATCCATTGCGCTTAAATATCGGCTAAATCAAAACAAAAATATAATATTCGTGATGGTTCCTTCAATACATGGCCAATCAAAGTCAAAGTCAAAGTCAATTCATTTATTTCAACTAGACCATTAAAAGGCACTTTTGAACGTCAATAAACTTAGTTTCACAAAAATTAGGTACTCTAAAATAAATCTATATTTTATACGATAACAGCTACCGATTCCTGCTAAGTAATCTCAGATGTTATAATTCCTCAAAGTATAATGTTCTAATCCAATATCAAAACGAAAGAAAAATGTAGAATGCTGTGATTTTTCAGATTGAGTCTGAAATCGAAATGCATTTTTTCTAAGATTGATGAGATTTTTAGTTCAGTCTGACTTATTTTACCATTCATGCTTTGGGAAATGAGATTGAACGAGTTTGAAGATGATCTTGCTGTTTTTCGTACGTACTTTAATATTGCGAGACTTGCGCACGAAGGGTTCCGTACCATTATCTATAAAAACGACAAAAAATTATGTCTATTGTATGGGAGCCCCCTTAAATATTTATTTTATTCTGTTTTTTTTGTATTTTTTATTATAGCGGCAACAGAAATACATCATCTGTGAAAATTTCAACTGTATAACTATCACGGTTCATGAGATGCAGCCTGGTGACAGACGGATAGCGGAGTCTTAGCAATAGGGTCCCGTTTAACCCTTTGGGTACGGAACCCTAAAAATACCACTTCTTTACCAGGTCTTTTGTAAAAGATTAAGTAGCTCCATGGTTTGCCACTTAGTTTACATTATAAATAATACTATAATCAGCATAATATATGTATCGTTCCCACTGCTGGGATAGACAAAATCTTTATCTCTATGAGAGGGAATGGACCGTAATTCACCACTAGTTCTTGTTGGTGAATGTCACTTGGCTTCGAATTTTTGATCACTAAAGTACTTAAAAAAAAAACATGCGGGGCAGCGAAAGCTAAAGCGATCGGTGACGATGACGCGAGTTCCATGATTTTGTTCACCCACAAACTGCTCAACGCGCCTAAAGAAGTTTTCACTTCAAAAATATATATTTTAGACGAGAGTCCATGAATTGGTTAGTATACAAAAGCTCAACAATACAGTTAACAAATTACGTACGGAAATATTTTTGGATTTAACATTAGAAGTGATAGAGATGAATCTTAATTTATTTGGCTAACCAAATAAATTAATTAAAAAGTACAACATTTACCACTGACACACTAACACATATTATTAATAACATGTACTGTTATAATATTCCGTAATCATGATCTGTTTTAATAATCCGTTATAGTGATTTATATTGTAATTCTTTATTTTTTAATTTAGTGTAAAATTTCGATACATTGTAAAAATTGTTACTGAAATAAATGAAATGAAATTAAATGAAATGATGTTTATATAAATGTAAAATGTAAAATTTCAAGCAATGTCAACGAGATCTAAGACAGAGAAAAGATAACCCGAGTATGTTTCTGTGATACGGAATGACGTTAATTTTACTCCTTTTTCTACATATAGCACAGAAGTTGAATACATCCATTTTTATATCAGACAAGCTTTTGCCCGCGACTTCGTCCGCGTGGAATAGTTACTTGGGGCAGACATTTTTATTTTAAGATTATGAAGTTTAGTAAAGTTTCAGTCAATGCTACTGAACAGAGAAAGAATAGGTGGATATAGATAGGTTAACAAATGTTCGGCATAACTTTTTTATTTATGAACCGATTGACATGAAACAAACACTAAATGTTAAGTGAAGCTTACCACAATGTACTAAACCACATCTACATCGAATAAGCCGTTTCTGAGATTAGCGTGCACAAACGCACAGACAAACAGACAAAAAATCTAACAAGCATTGTTTTGGGTGCTATTTGCGTTGATAAAATTCTCAATAATATTTTTTCTCATATATCTTCCATGTACAGACAGAGATCCTTTACATTTTTACTATATGTATAGAAGATAAATAGATAACGGATAAAGATATGCAGCATTGATATGCTAACTGACACCAAAATATAATCCGAAGCTACAGGGGGAGTACGCAAAATAAAATATGAAAAAGCTTCTTCTCTGAAATACCTCCTTCAAATAAAATTCTCAAGTTGCTTAGCAACCTTTAAGCTCTATACCTGGTTACCACTTAAAGGTCTTACAGCTTTAAGCAGAAATCTCTATGCGTCCTAAAGCTACTTCACTAGAACAGCGCCCCAACTGAGCGGATAATACTTTAAAAGCGTAGACTATAAAAAAACATGGAGGGGCAAACAGAGATATAAACGTCGGGCTGCATTTACATACAAATGAGCCCGATGCGAAATTATTTCAGTCAACGGCGGTGCAATGGCGGACGGGAAAAAATACGACCAAGCGTGAGCGCGATAACCTTGCCGGGTCTTTTGAGAATAGAATCTTTTGCGATTTTTTCACACAAAAATTAAATTCAGGAATTCAACTACATTGAAACGGAAAAAAATCTAGCTGTCTCGGTGTAGTTCTTGATTTAAGTAAGTTTTAATTTAACTGTTTCCTACTATATTCATGGTACTGACTTCTATGTAAAATACTGGTATTTAGCTGAATCCGGTTTGACTAGAAGCCGACCCCAATGTAATTGGGAAAAGGCTAGGCAGATGATGATTCTACTATATTCATCAATATTTAATATGTCCAAGAAATAAATAATTTTTCTTGTCAGATATATTATTTAAGATGTAATTTCTAAATCTTTATAGTATCAGTATGGTTAGTATAGTGTGGGGATGAAGGAAAGTGTAGTGTATGTTATGTTAATGTAGTGAGTATGTAGAATTATTTATTTCCTGGACATATTCAATATTTATGAATATATTAGCGTGAATATGAAAGAGTGATAGAGAGAAATTGACCAAAAAAGTTGTGAAAAGCATTAAAAAACTAAAAAAGCACAAATAAGTATTTATGTACGAGTAGCGAGAGTTTTAAGAATACTACTTCGGATCAAAACGGAGTCTATCCGCTGCCCCGCAGAACCCAAAAACCGTATGCTTCTTTTTCACAGACCATTTGGTGTGAAAACGGTCACTCCTCTTCTTTATCATGTTTGTTTTTGGAAAGTCTATACTGTATCGATCTTTATTGCTTCCAATTCAATTTGAAAGGTTTAATTGTGTAAGTGTACTGGCGGAGTCGAAATGGGCGGGACTCTGTTCACTGGTACATGGGAATCTAGTGGTCCAGGTGAGGAATGATTTGGAATTGATGGGTGGGTGTGGCTTTACGTGGTTCTGGTTGGAACCCCGCACTGCGGAAGTGGATAATATACATTTTATGATATTATTCCAATAATTAGGAGAAATTAAATAAAGACGTAATTGCGTTTCTGTAAGAACAAAAGTTCTAAGCGTACGGTAGTGCGCCAGGCCAAGTTTCGTCCTAATTTTATTTACAAAACTTATTAATTATATGTTACATTAGTCAAGTTTTAGTAGGGATCCCTAATTATTTCTGGAAATAAAAATAGCCTATGTTACTTAGTGAAGATTTAGCTTTCTAACGGTGAAAGAATTTTTAAAATCGGTCGAGTAGTTTTTGAGCCAAATCGTAACAAACAAACAATTCCTCTTTATAATATTAGTTTTGATACGCATTCATTAATTACATCGCATTTAAAATATTGACTCACCTGTAAGAATAAAAAAGAAACAACATTTAAAGCCTTCAGGTATTTAATATCTAAATAATTATAATAAAATTGCTTAGTAAAAATATCATAAATCTATTTTGCATTAAATTTCACAACCGTCGGTCGATATCTACACTACCTTTGTCGATAGCGTGACAAAGACAAACTTAAGAAAAGCGATGGTATATCATAGAAGTTTTCTTTACAAACATATGCTACACTAGCTTATGCCAGCGGTTTCGCCCGCGTGTATGTCGGGAATTACCCTTTATGTGCTATTCTAGACTATAATGTATCTCTGTATCAAATTTTATCCAGTTTTGTACAGCCGTTCTGGCGTGAATATTTATTTATTATAAAACTTCTCAACAACACTTTATAATTTGTACATTGCAAACATAAGTCTAAGCGCCTCATCACTTACAGAGAAGCACAGCATGCACCATATTATGAGCAGATAATAACATAATTAATTAATTAAAATTATTAATAATAATAATTTATTTCAGAACAAAATTCCATATACAATGATTAGTAAGACTTAAAAACCATGTTAGTACCTTAAAACTACTTATTAATTTAAAAAAAAATACATTGATTAAAAATAAAAAAAAACTATTAAGAATTATATGGTTTACAATGAATTCAATTATTATCTAAATTAATTTCATTTTAAGCAATTTAACTGATTGACACAGATTAAATTAAAGTAGAAAAAAAATATTTAATAGAATAAATTAAATTAGATTTTGAATACAACAAATTAAATAAGATTTATTTTTTATAAAAGATTAGGTAAATAATTTATCTTAGATTTGAGATAACAATGACTAATAAAATAGCAAACGCGGCTTATTTCAATAGTAGAATGGTTGAATTCTTCTGGGTAAGCTCGCTCCATCGTCGACTTGGTCTCCGTCATCTATGACCTAGACTAGAGTCAAGAGCAAACCCATATTAAATAATAAAAAAAAAAAGATTTGCATTTATAAAATTACGGCCGAACCCAGAAACGTTGCCTGTCAATAGACGTCTACTAGAGATCGTATTGTGACATAAAATCTATAGAAGTACTGGCAAATTCCTGCCTTTAGTCGCTGTAACGTCCGAGCGAATATAGTTGCAAGGCAAATGTACTGTTCGACCACTATTTTGTTATTTATTTAAACTTTATGTACCTCTACAAGAGCGGTCATGGGCGAACTTAATGCAACAAGGCATTCTCTACCAGGCCCTTGAGTAAAAATTACACTGTGGTCGGTGTACAACAAAAAAAAAATTATAGTTTTTTTTTTTAAATATTGCTATTTGTCCTGCATAGCTTCATCCCTCTTTTAAACTGAAATCATGACAACTTAAGGACTGTTTGTTTTCATTTCATTACAGTCTCGTCATCACACTCTACCATTAAATAATTGTAAGAATGTTCTTACGCCAATATGTATATTATAATATGTAATTAGGTATGTACCCAAAATGCAGATACAACAATATTTATATTCTAAGAAATATAATTTTGACGTAACGTCGTTGCCCAGTTATTTTATTAAGAAAAAGTAACAATTCAATTAAAGTGATTCCAAAGTTTTGCAAATTAGTACCGAAAGCGACTTAACTTAGAATTCAATTAAAATAGACTCAAAGTTTCAAATGTTGAGGGACGATATAATAAGAGAATATTTTATTCATAGAATTACTGCCTCGTGTAACCGGCACGATATCCGGCTTGATGGACTATGTTTGGGGTTAATCCTAACTTATAATATAAATTCGAAAGTGAGTTTGTTTGTTACCCCTAGCTCGATCCAGCCCGTCCCTAGCTGTCCCAGCGACGCCCTAAGCCGAGGCCCGTACCCCACAGGGGCTGCCCTTAGCTTGTAGTCGCTTAGTTTGTAAGTTTTTTTTTTAAAACGCCCTCTCTAGAGGCTCTAATATTGATATTAAGGCCGCCACAGACAAGTCCGGCTAAGCAGTCGATAACTTCGGTTGAAAAGCGAAGGGTCATTCGCAAAAAATAAATAATTATACCTCTTCACGTGTCAACGGCTGAACAAATCAGAATGAAACCTGGCACGCGGATAGAATGTCCTTGAATAGGATATAGGATTCTTTTTATCCCGGGATTATGCTCTCTTGGGATAATTTTTGACTTTCAGCTGGCGGGGGCAGCGACTTTTGTATAAAATTCGGTACTTTGTCAGCAAGCGAATAGCTCTAGGAGATACTTTGAAATCAATGAAACAAATTAAACAAAAACTGAAATTATTTTTCCTACTGGATTTTTTTATTTATTTATTTATTAATAGTGGTACATGGGCGGACATAATGAATCAAAACATTCTCTACCAGTCAACCTTTGGGTTATAAAGACTATACTGTGGTAGCGGTACAACAAATAAAATTTAAAAAAGAATCAGTATTACTCTTATACTATTAATCCGTTTTTGTAAGAAATGTTAAGCAAAAAACACACAATGAACGAGTACTAATACTGAATGACAAAATCTTTTAGCAATCGAAATGACAAACGGGCGTTACATAACCTCTAAAGGCTATCTATAATTCTTCTTCTTTTGTTTCTTCATTTAAGCATTAACGATTACAAATGGTACTTTATTTTCACCCCATTCTTCTGTTCTATATCTCTATAACCATAAACATTTATAACTCCATTGCCTCAACGCAAACCATTTTAATCTTTGGCCACAACTGCCCTTTTAACAGCTGCCTCCAAATGGATTAAGCAATGATACGAACCACAAAGTAAACCTCGGCTCGATTCCCATGCAAATCCCTTAAGATTTTTAGTCCAACGGCTGGCGAGGCGAAATGTATGGCGGGTCGAGTTTCATGGGGTATGTTTGGTTGTAGTAAGGTAGTGGGCTGATATTGTCTACACACTAGAAAAAAAAAAAACGACTCCCCCATACATTTCTGTGCGCATAACTCCACAAAATGTACTGAACAGTTGTTTTTTTTCACGATTTCGGTGTTGGTCCCATAGTAAAAGTTGTTCATAATGATGAGTCCAATGACCCCTCAAGAGGTATTGCGTTTATTCTGTTACACGTTGTATAAGATAGTAAATGTCCTAATTCAGTGAGGAAATAGACTACCATACAAATTCACCCATTCGTCCGCAATTCCTAAAATTTTGACAATTTAACTGGCTTAATTGTGTTTCTGTGGTTGACTTCTTAGTTGGTTGTGGAACTGTTCTTTGTGTTTTGTTCTTAGGACGTTAGATATTCGGTTTCTTTGCTTGTTGCGAGCCTGACTTCTGCTCACTGAGCTCTGCGGGCTCTGTCTTGCTTGCACATCGTTCGGCTGAATTTGACATTGCCCACGGCGATCTCCTTCACATAAAAAGGGCGACTTTTATGCTGTTGAGCAGACAATTAAAAAAAACCAGCCAAGTGCGAGTCGGACTCGCGCACGAAGGGTTCCGTACCATTATCTAAAAAAATCACGTTTGTTGTATAGCTCCCCTTAAATATTAATTTTATTTTAATTTAATTATTTATTTTTAAAGTGAATAATATAACTCAATATTCTGTGAAAATTTCAAGCCTCTACCTGTTGCTGTTATCAATATTGAACCGAAACGAGCAAAAAAAGTCACGTTTGTTGTATGGGAGCCCCCTTGAATATTTATTTTATTCTGTTTTTTAGTATTTCTCGTTGCAGCGGCAACAGAAATACATCATCTGTGAACATTGCAACTGTCTAACTATCACGGTTCATGAGATACAGCATGATGACAGATGGACAGACAGACAGGCGGACGGACAGCGGAGTCTTAGTAATAGGGTCCCGTTTTACCCTTGGGGTACGGAACCTAAAAAATTAAGCTTTGCATACTTTCATTCGGTTGTAAGTATTTACTATGCTGTGACGTTTACGTTCCTCTAGTTTGTCTATATTTATGTATTTTATGGGCTTAAGTAAACCTTATATCGAAATTTAAACCGTGGCCATCAACATCTTATCAAAAAACGATTCTACAACTGTCATTTAATTTTTCCACGCTACCATTTCAAAATGGCCATTCAGAACTTGCCAAACATATCCCTCACAAATCCCGACCTCTAGACGATCCATTAATACCGACCATCAAGCCATTTTAATCTAATTTTCATTCCCTTACTGGCCGAACACGATACATGACCGCAAAATTAATCAGCAACCACAGACTAACACCTCGGTCTAGCGCGCGTAATCGAGCTATACGATAGCTATGGTCATGGGCTACTCTGTGGTCGCTTTTAAATATGGCGTGCAAGTTTTCTATGTAGGTGATAGGGTAAATTTGGCTACTGAGCGTGCGGTCCTGGGCTCAATTCCCAAGCCTGGGAGAAGTGTTATTGGGTTTTTACATCAGGATTTTTTATGTGACAGCCAGGAGTATGGAGGTTGTTAATGTGACATCCCCGTACCTCGGAAAGCACGTTAAGCCGCGCCTGATCTCTCTCACGTCATGTCGGTTTGCCGCCGTCGGTCTATTAAGAATGATGGAAGAGTGACTGCATCTGTGCTTGGACACACATTTGTGGACGAAAATATCTCCAGCGCCGATACCCCAGTCTCCCTTAAGATTGGCTGCTATGGCCTAAATGGGCTAGGCTGACTATTATGAACAAGGAGAAGATTTAAGATTTCTTTATGGGTAAGGCTGTTCTCTAACCATTTTATTATCATCATCCACAACTCTACTTCGCCCACAGCTGGGCAAGTCTATATCTTCTTGTGCCCATCCCAACGCTTCTGTGCCAACCTCATCCAAGGCGAGGCGACAGCAACAATGTCGTCGACTCATCTAGCCGCCGCCAATCAACACTCCTTCTTCCAGGCTTTGAGCTCCATCACTACATTATTTCAACTGTAGTCACCGCGCCTTGCCATGTGTCCTGCCCAGCTATGTTATTTCCATTTGGGTACTAAAAATATCGATTTTCAGTGTTCTATGGAATACCTAATTAACGACTGGCAGTAAACGCCTAAGGCATTAAGTCTGCCTTCTTGTGTTTTACTAGTGCATCAAGCTGGAAGAAATAGAAATTCTTGATGTGCAAACAACATTAACAAGATGAGCATTTCAATGCATTCCATCTTATTAAAATTAAAAAAAGAAAAAAACTCTGATTTCAAACATAAAATCGTCTCATGACAAAATTTCCATTTATCACGAATTTTCATTTTAACTATAGGCAACCCAATAAAAATATTTCCTGCGTCAACATTTCCAGACGTCATAATATATAAAAGTCTGTGACCGACCGATCCGACAGTCCGATTCGAACGATAAATCAATTTATATCGCGGACGTTGGACGCGGATTAGCATACGCAAATGACTCGCACATGCTCTGCCACGCTGTGGTATCATCGTTTTTGGTGCATCTTTTTATTATGCACTGATTTTATCTTAAATGCAGTTTAAAGTTGTTGAGTGTAACTATTTTATTTTGTAGAGATTTGTCTCGTTGTAGACATTGTTATTTCATGGACGCGTTATATTGTATATATGTCATCTAAACCTGCATGTATGATCAATTGACCATCATTATTAGAAATGGCTCGACAAAACAGTAATTTTTTTTTCAAATCCCACACTAAATCAAATTGCAATGTGTACATTAAATTTCACACGTGGGAAGCATAGGCGAATTCCCAGTTTCAAATAACGTAAAAGTAAAAAAAAACATTAAATAATTTTGTAAAATCATTTAAATAACATAATTGACGCAATCGAAGGTTTTGTTAAACGCATCGTAAGCACAAACAAAAGTCAAGTAGTAATATAATAAGACGTTAAGTTTTGAGGTAACTATTGTCGACCATTAACATAACAGTAAACCTTCCTTTATTAAATTAATATTGGCACTCTTACAACCCATGCAAAATTACAATGAAACTTTTTCTGTATTAAAATGGCCGCCATGAAAAACCATTATAATAACAGCAAACATGAAACCCGTTAAAGTTAAACTTTCCAATTCAAATTCAAACTATAAAAGTTAAGTATAAGTCACGTTTAGGTGTTACATCTATTGTGGCAGTAGCCAAGCGTAATAAAAATAAACGTTTTTCTCTCAATGTGCACGGGACATTACCAGATAAAGGCGAAGTTCACTGCGCGGGAATTTCGAATACGGTTGTACCACCCACTACTTGCGACCCTGTAGCACACACGACAACACAGACGCATAGATTGTTTCATTGTGTGCGTTTTGCTGCACTTTCAACAGATTTTGCTCTGTCTGGATACTTTTTGTGAATGTATTGTATTTTTAAGTGAGCCAGTTATACTTTTCAAGCATTACAATGGACACGGCGAAACTGGTGTCATATTTTCTTGAATATGAGTTCAGTACAATACCGGCTTCCGAGACGGAGCTTCCGTCTTTTTTGTTGTTGTTTTTTATTGTTCTTGTTTTTTATTTATTTATTGTGTAGGTACGTGATTTTTGCCTGAGGTGCGGATTGTGTAGGACTGTAGGGTGGGTAATGGATGTAATTAAGTCGGTATAGCAAATTCAATTATTTTTCTTTTAATTTCGTTGACTGGATCTCTAGGAATAAATTTATAGGCAGTTTTTTTTTTAATTGTCTATCATTTTTTTTACGTTCTTGTTGGACTGTTTTTTTCTAAGGTTGTTCTTACATACAACGTGTAACGCAATACCTCTTAAGGGGTCAATGTACAACTTTCACTATGGGACCAACCCGAAATTGCGAAAAAAAATCAGCTGTTCAGTACATTTCGTCGAGTTATTCGCACGTAAATATATGAGGACGTCGATTTTTTTTCGGGATTTCAGTGTTGATCCCATAGTGAAAGTTGTTCATAATGATGAGTACAGTGACCCCTTAAGAGGTATTGTATTTATTCTGTTACAGGTTACACTGTTATATTTTTTTTTCTAAACACCTATTCATCCTTTATCTAAAAGAAATGTTATAAACGTATTATTACAATCCTTCAGCACTGGTAAAGATAGAGGTGACCATTGGTGATCAATGCCTTCGGGCGACAAAGTAATCCTGGTCTAACACTCATCTCTTAACGGAGCCATCTTTGTTTTTAATTAATTAATGCCTAATGGTCTGATTAAAAAATACTGGTCCGCAACTGGTGTTTATTTCGGCAACTTTTTTGTGGACTCTTTTGTGTATTACAGATGCAAATTTCAACCGCTCATCATGATAAGGTATGCATAAAAAGACAATTTGAGGCGGAAGACTGAAAATTTACAGCGAAAATGAACTAAACGTTATATCTACAATGCACATTAAAATCTACAAAACACATTCAACTATCACAAATGCAGTAAAACAATACTCAAAAATAAAAGATTCGAGACGTTGAAACCTTCAGTTTTATATGTACACATACGAACGAACAAACAATTCCCATGAGGCGAGGAAACAACGCGAACTAAGCTCCAAAGCTGACTTGCTTCGGTCAGGAATCGAACCCGGAACTCTTACCTCCCAGGGGCATTACTCGTTCTTAGTTTTGTACGTCCATTTTATTTTGTTTTAAACGGAAAAGAAACGAAATAAATGCTCTTGTCTGGCGTTTTCATATCGAACGAGATTTTTATAGGCACTTCAGTTGATTTCAGTTTCAGCGAGTTTTAAAAGACAGGAAAATATAAATGAATTCTTTTGTGAAATGGTGCTTGTATTTTTCTTTATTTTTCGAATGTCTGCCTTTAAATACCAATCGATGTGTCTTATTATTTTCCCAACTATAGCTGGATGTAGCTGAGTTGTAGCGGCATCAATACCGCAACATGAAAAAGTAAGAAATGAAATTTGTTTGGCAACAAAAAGAACCGCAACGCCATCTACGACGAATTATCAACGAAATCCTGCATCGCGCAAGCAAAGTTCTCCGTGCGATTTGAATACATACAACAGTCCGAATATCAACTATCGGGCAGTTGCCTACCAGACACAACAACCGTCTGGTTGGAGGATCCTCCCTTTTAGTGGAGGTGTTCGGGACTTTACTCTCTGTTCCGCATACCTCTATAGAGTAGTGAATACCAGTATTTCATATGGAGTGACTGTTATCTGTCCTCCTCAACCTAGTACCTGGGTGACTCGGTACACTTAGACAAGACTTCTGTCAGATTTTCTGGCTTCGATCGTCAAATGACAGCCGGGATCAACTGCTTGACGTCGTGTTTCCGAGGCATGGAAGAGTCTCGGTATGTAACGGATGGTCATTCATCAACGGACCGACCTCGGCAAGTGTCGCTTAAACTCGAAGAATCTACCCGTGTAGTTGTCTATTATTTGCCGTTATGGAATTACCTTGTGTAGTTATATCTACTTTGCTGCGGTACTTGATTTGATTGATTTTAAGTAGAGAAGGTCACTGGTTTATCTTTGAAGTTAACCGTTTAATAACAATTACCCAACGCAAAAAGAATCATCAAGATCGGTTAATAAAAATAAAGTTAAGCCCGAATAGAAGTTAACCCCAAAAACATGTTAATTCAGATTGATGTGTTTGCATCTGCGTACCTCTTCACAGCGTACCGGCGTGATGTTATGTTATAAATTGGTGTAAGCAATAAACAGACATGCGATTTCAGCAATTCCGGGAGATTTGCTATCATTTATTGAAGAGTTCCGTTGCCTACCTCCGCAGTTCTTCATCAGATCTTTACCAAATTCAAGCAGGACCAGCGTGAAAAAATACTCTTCCAAACAACAAAAGAATCATGCAAATCGGTTGGCAATTGGCGAAAATATCGTTGGCCAAACATTTTTCCTGGGATCCCATCATCAGATCCTGACTTGGTGCCAATGGAACTACCTAAGGAGTAGAAACTTTCGAATAAAAAAAAAGATTCATCAAAATACATTAATATTAGAGGAATGACCGCATAACAAACGCACAAAAAAAAGAACAGTCGAATTGAGAACCTCCTCCTTTTTTGAAGTCGGTTAAAAACTATACTGCAGTCGTCTAAAATAGGGATTAGGAAAAAAAAGCTGAGTCCTTTTTAGGATTCCGTACCCGACGGGTAAGCAACGGAACCCTATTACTAAGACTCAGCTGTCCGTCCGTCAGTCCCTTCGCGTGAGAGTCCGACTCGCTCTTGGCCGGTTCTTCAAATTTAAGTCGCAGTCGTCAGAAAATCAGATTAAACTCCCTGTCAGCGATATAAGTCGCCACTAACTGCTGCTAATACGATTAAGAGATTAGGTGTACGCTCACCATTAAAAATATCTAACTACTGTAGTTTTAATCCCTACAAAGGTAAGGTGTATGCACGTGTTTTTAACTGACGAAAAAACGGAGGAGGTTCTCAAGCCGACGCGTATTTTTTTTTTGTAAAGCCGCATCTACTACGAATCACAGATTCCTTTCTATTTTGATCCATATTTTTGTTGTCAAACTTGACACGCTGTTGACTCATCTACACTACTCTCTCATACCTATTGCCAGCCCCAACAGCATCCTGGGAGCTATAGCGGACAGATGGGACAGCCCCATAATGGGGCATTGGATAAGCCTGCATGTGAGTGTAGTGTAAATATATAATAATTGTATTTTTTTCCGGTAGTTTTATAACTACCGGAAACTAACACTAATTTCTAAGTTTTTGTATACTAACCCATTAATGGACTCTGTCTGAATCAAAAGATTTTTATATTTTCATTGTTTTTTTTTCAACCAGTACCCGTGGAGATTTTTGCAAGAAATTAATGAGATGATTCTGTGTAGGAAACGCCCAATCGAACCACGCTCTAACATTTCATAAGTACCTACCTATGGATGCGTGTGTGAAAACACATATTTTGTATTTTTTTATGGTAGAGACAAAAAGAAAGAGCAATGGAAAAACAGGTACCTTTGGGTACTAGGACAGCATGGTGCCGCAACACTGATCGCACTGCCAAAAGAGCTACATAATGGTTGATTGGCAACCAATCTGATGAAGCCTGGACTCGTAATCCAATGGAAAAAGGAAGTAATCCAATGGTCACTCATCCACAGGCCAACTTTGATAAGGACCCGTGATTTATGTAGCCTCGAAAATCTTAAAGACCTATGTTGTAGGCAATATTTTGTCGGGTATATCAGAACCATTTTTATGTCTTTTTAATTTTCCGGAAAAACAAATTCCAAAGTCATCGTTATTGAAATTGAGGTTTTCATTGATTTTATTGTTATTTAATCTTACAGTTTTTAAAATTATAATATATATTGTGAAAATTATAAAATATATACATATATAACTGTATTATTATGTTTTTGAAAAAGTTTTAATACTCGGGTTTACTCCGGTGGTTTTTTCATGCTCCTGCCCTTGAGACCCTCCGAGAAAAGGAGGTTCAGATCCCCTGCTAAGTGGTTACAAATACTGTGTCTCCCAGTACTTTGGTTAAGATGATAACAGAATTAATAGCTGTTTGTTTCTATATAACACGTTTATACTTGCATCTAATTTATCGCAATATTTACGTGTGCTCTTTGCTACTATTCCTGTCGCTCCTATTACTACCGGTATGACTTCTGTAGGTGTGCTCGGTGGTATTTGCTCAAGTTTTCAATATCTTTAAGGCCTTTATTATAATCTGATGGTACTGTAATGTCTATTAGATATGTTTAATATTCTATTTTGTTAACGTAAATAACATCTGGTCTATTATGTGTTACTGTGACATCTGTCTGAACTGAAATCTCCCACATTAATTTTGCTGTCTCACTTTCTTTTATCTGTGGCTGGGTTAAGGCTTTTTACTACCAGAGGCTAGTGACTTCAAATTTGTGTTCCCCCCCTAGTGCCCAGGATAAATAATATTGTACAATATTGTTGTGCCGCTTGGTGTAGTAAGTGCCAGCTAGTTTTTCACACCTGGAGATGATGTGTTGTGTGGTCTCTCGTCTGATCTTTCGTCAGACATAACTGACACTTATCATCAACAGGCCTTTTAAAAATGTCTCTTTCAAACTGTTGAGTCATAATAGCTTAATCTTGAGAGGCAAAAAATTAACACTAAGGAAGATGAAACTGGTTGTTTTTTTAGCCAGTTGAAAGAATATTCTTTATCTACTTTTGTTTTTTCTAGTACTGCTTTACAAAACTGTCCATGTAGCGACTTGGCCCTCCATTTCTCTATTTCTTTTTCTCTAATGACGACCGCAACTGGTTTAATTTTATTCCGCTCTCTGCTAAGAATCTGGTGTTGTCGCGATCATAGTGTGAAACCATGCCGTCATTTCTATGTAATGAGTAGCTAATATCGAGTAGGTACAAGACCTTCTTACTGAATTTTTAGGACATGAAAAACGTCTTTTACTAACTGACCTATCCTATCAATTGAAATTAAGTTCACCACAACCAGGACAACTTTAAACGACCCAGACAGATTCGTATACCGACCTATAACATTTAATTTTTTTCCGACCGTCCTAACTTCTCGACTCAAAAGCACTTTGTTTTACTTAAGCCAGGGTTAACTTCAACTTTAGCTATCTTCTATTAGCATGAAGTTTACAAAGACGCTGCAAAGTATGAAAGTTTCTTTGAAATTGATAAGGCTCCTACTCTACTACCAGATTTTAACGTAGCGCTTTATAAATTTATTACCCAGGGATGAATCTCTTTAGCATAATTTTATAAGTTTTTTGGCAACTGTATGGAGATTTATTTAAGTGTTTTGAGATGGGATGGGCTTCGTTTTATGGGGTTCCGTAGTCAACAAGGAACCCTTATAGTTTCGCCCTTCCGTCGGTCTGTTTGTCTGTACGTCCGCGGTTTAGCTTAGAGACGCTTAGCGCTAGAAAGTTGAAATTTGGTATGGGTAAACATGTAAATCACGCCGATAGGGAAGAAATGTTTTTTTTTATCGTCCACCCCATGGTGTGGGGTATCGATGGATAGGTCAGTATAAAATATTGAGGTTTTATCCATCAAATCATCCATTTGCGAAATATTAAGCTTTAATATGCTAATCACTTGAAAATGAGCATTTTAAAGCTTAATATTTTATCCCCCCTTTTGCCAGCTAAACGGTTGTTTTTGGAGACGTGAATACATTCATAGTAGTAGCATATATAACGAATTTAAAAGGAAAACTGTCATCGCTTCTTAGGCTTTATCTGGCATGGTTTAGGGGATGGGTAACTACGGAACCTTACACTGTGCGTGGTCCGACACGCACTTGGCTTGTTTTTGTTAAAAGAATGGACTTATTGTATTTTAAGGTACTTTGGGTATTTGACTTTGGTTCCAATTTCTATTCAGTAATTTCCTCCACTTCAAATCAGTCAAATTGACAGTAACCTAAGATTACTTTTCAAATAACATTGTCCGTTTCTTATACAACGTGTAACAGAATAAACGCAATATTTCTTAAGGGGTCATTGTACTCATCATTATGAAGAACTTTTACTATGGGACCAACCCTGAAATCGCGGAATAATATCAGCTGTTCAGTACATTTTGTCGGGTTATGTGCACAGAAATGTATGTGGGGCTCGTTTTTTTTTGCGATTTCAGTGTTGGTCCGATAGTATAAGTTGTTCATAATGATGAGTACAATGACCCCTTAAGAGGTATTGCGTTTATTCTGTTACACGTTGTATATACGAACATGCACGCACGTATAGCATAAAACTATCTATTTTCGGACGATATAAAAATGTATCTTTGAACTTCACGGTCGATATTTCCTTTTACAAACACTTAAAAAAAAAGCACGTCAACAATTTTGTAAACAAACACCCCTTCTTATTTAAACTGCAACACATAATACATTTGTTATCTTAGCCATAAACTCTGAAAGGGTAGGTTGATCCCTTTCCGGGCTAATCCACCGTTGCCATGGCAACAGCCCTTGAGGTCATAATGACCAATTAATTAAATCTCTCTCCTTAAGCCAAGGCCTCGAAAAATATGAGGGGATAATGATCAAAAGGCTTTTTAAAAGTTTTGTCAGAATTAATTTCATATTTCTTAGCAATTAAATAAAGGGTATCAGGTTTGAAGTGCCGTAATGAGTTTGGTATGTATTTTTCACACTTTAAAAGAGGGGTGGGAAGGGTTTTTTTTTTAACCTTATTAAAACTTGATTTTGTTTGTTTAAAAAGGCTGTTTCTGCTCTGACTTCTTCTTATCTTACAGAGTTGACATTACAGAATTCAAATTTGACATGTCTAGTTCAGCTTTGCTGACACTATTTTTTTACTTAATTTCAGAGCGATTCATGTTACAAAAGCTGGTCTTGATTATATTCAAACAATGACTTCAAATTCCCTTTTAGTTACAGCCAATGTGTTTTATTGATATCAAATGGTTGGGGTTTGCTACTTTTTTAGCCTGCAGAGCTGTAAGCTTAATTATTTTACAATCTATATTATATATTATTATATATATATTATGTATATTTTTATAACATTTTTTTTTTTTTGCCTTAAATATTTTCTAAAACAGTGTTTCTTTCGTCCATTATTACTTTACCTTTTGCAAATATCGCATAATAACGCAGTTGAGGTTCGCAACCCCAAAAAGCGTAGCTAGATGCAACCCTATCGCCAAACCACCTATTCTGTCCACCCCTCTCAATAACAAGGCATGAAGGTATATTTAAATATAACATCTATACATATAATAAAAATGTAACGCTGTCTGTACATGGAAGATATATGAGAAAAAATATTATTGGGACCTTTATCAACGCAAATAGCACCCAAAACAATGTTTGTTAGATTTGTTTTCTGTTTGTCTGTGCGTTTGTGCACGTTAATCTCAGAAATGGCTTAACCGATTTACATTTACATTCACTAATGCATTGTGGTTAGCTTCACTTAAGATTTAGTGTTTGTTTCATGTGAATCGGTTAATAAATAAAAAAGTTATGTCAATTTAAAGAATCACGTCGAACATTTGTTAAACTATCTATATCTATCTATTCTTTCTCTGTTCAGTAGCATTGACTGAAACTTTACTAAATTTCATAATGGATATACGTCTAATATCGTGTATATAGAAACATTACTGTAAAGTAGTTTTTTAATACACAAACGACGGTGTTTATAATCCAAAATAAACCAAATGATATATCCAAAAAATGCTGCCCAAAGTCCCTATTCCACGCGAACGACGTCGCGGGCACAGCCAGTTATTTATATAAAGCGTTTTAGTTACACGCGGTCGGTCATGTATTACTAATACTTCTCTCCAAAGTGCATGATTCTCCTTTGAACGCAACTCTACCTGCAGCGGATGCCGCTAGCTTTCTGCAAAATAATATTTAATGTAGGTGTCTGAATATACATACTTTAATGAAGATGGTTGAGAGAGGAACATGATGAGCTTTCTGAAGTTTAAGTAAGAGGATTATATTCTGAAAGTACGTCTTGGCTTTTACTGATGGTAATATTGATCATGAATTTTGGTCACGTGATTAGATGTATATATTTTCTGCCAACCAACTATAGGTACCTACATTAGAAGGTCTAGGTAAAATAACAACACACATGAGTTTCAAGTTCTAGTTGCATAAGAATCTCATTATTTCATTCTAAAGACGCTAAGGATCGCTGGACATAGGCTTCCTACAACTGTCGCAACCGCTGGAACTTTTTTATAAATTATCGATTTTATATTATTTTATAATATGTCGAAAATTATCCCAAGGGTACTCTCGGTATAAAAACTATCCCATGTTCTTTCCATGTACAAACTATCTTTCTACCAAATTTCATCTAAATCGGTTCAGCGGTTTAAGCATGAAGAGGTAACAGACAGACAGACAAACACTATCGCATTTATAATATTACTAGCTGCACTGCATCCAGAGTGTCAGCTTCCTGCATACCAAATTTTATCAAAATTGGTCCGGCCGTTCAAGTTAAAATTCATTTAGTTCGTGAACACAGGGTACTTACAATAGATATTACAATAATAAATACGCTCCGAGCTGTGTTCCGCCAAAAAGCATACAGAATATCAAAGGATTTTTTACAAACATATATATAAATTCAAAATAATTATAAATCATGTCAAATTTAGATAAAATTATTGATATCAAGTAAAATAAAGTAAAAGGAACCAAAGAAAATAATGTCACTAATTCAATAATACAACAATAATCAAAATAATCAAGAGCAAATAACATGTCAAATAACATAAAGACAGATCAATTAAATTAAAAGGAATTGAGATTAAAGTTTGTCATTTAAATATTCGTCAACAGAATAATACACCTTGTTAATTAACAATTGGAACAGATTTCTTTTAAATTCGTTAATGTTCATACATGAGATAACTTGTCCTGGTAATTTATTATATAGTTTTTGAGCCATTGCATAAAAGCTTTTGCTATGAAATTTTGTTTTAGTTACTAACACCTGCAACTTTTTTGAGCGCCGTTTACTTTCTACAAATCTATATAAATTCATGTTGTGTTTTATAAAAATACAGGCTTCATAAATACAGAGTGACGGTAAAGTTAATTAATATATTTAGTTTCTGAAAATGTGGCTTGCATGATTCTGTATTTTTATCTTACATATAGCTCGGATACATTTTTTCTGTGCCGTAAGTACTTTTTGAATCTTAGGGGCATTGCCCCAGAATATGAGGCCGTACCGAAGCGTCGAGGCGACATAACCATGATATGCTGCAAGTAGGGCGGTCTTATCGGCGAGTTTTACCCAGCAAATAGAGAGCATATGAGAATCTGCTAAGCTTTCCACAAACATTTTCAATTTGAGTTCTCCATGTCATGTCGTTGTCAATATGTAGTCCGTTTGCGCGTGAAGAAGTAACAAATATACACACAGACACACTCACAAACTTTCGCCTTTATAATATTAGTGTGTTTGATTCAGTAAGCTTCGGAGAATATCCTTAGATAAAGACAATAACATTTTGCCTGACTTGAGAATTGAACCCTGTATACCATAGTACTAATTACGGCATCTAGATCAACTATGTAGTTTTAAGGCTGCGTTTCCACCAGAGATGTGCGAGAACGCTTAGCGAGGAATGTGTTTGTTTAAAACCAATATAATAATAGAATCACTTGCGCTGAGCGAGGCTAGGTAAATGAAGCGCAATCCTCGTACATCTTTGATGAGAACGCACCTTAATGCTCTTAGTCACGCAATATGTAAACAAGCTTCGTTTGAATTTTTTATATTTTTTTTATTTGAGATGGGTTTGCTCTTGACTCCGGTCTAGTTCAGAGACGACAGAGACAAAGTCGACGATGGAGCAAGCTTAACCAGAAGAAGCCTGTTCACTCTAACTTTGAAGAGATTAGGGTTCAGATTAAGTCAGATTTAACAGTTTTTAAGTCAGTCTACCTAGGCTTTCGGGGAACTATGTTGGGGTCGGATCCAGTCAACCAGGTGCAGCTAAATTGCGCCTACGACTGTCTATCTAACCCCCACAACCCAGAAGGTAACTTAAACATTAACCGATTTCCAACAAATTTTTGGCTTGACAATCCGTAACGTCAAAGATCTAAAAATGACAGCCAGGATTAACAGCTAAACGTGCTTTCCGAGGCACAGGGAAGTCTCGATGTGTAACGGATGGTCACCCATCCACAAACCGACCTCGGCAAGCGTGGCTCAACCTTAAAGATCGACCCGTGCAATTTAACAGTTAAGTACCTACAGCAAAATGAAAACCCGAGAGAAAATAATTACGTACAAGGAAATAAAAATATGACTTGGTTTTGCATTTGTATGTTAAAATCATTATAATTAGTCCCCTCTTTGTTCAGACCGGCTTACACACATAATTCCTAAGAAAAACACGCCGCTCCGCCAATTAGATGTGTTGAGGAACGGTAAAAATGTGTAATAATTCAATTTTAACAACTCGTTCAGGGCATTATTGTTATGAGACAACGGAAACTATATTATTTGAGTTATGAAACAAAGGGCTTTGTTTTTAGGCACTTCTGGAATGGTTTTGCATGACTGTTTGTTAGTAAGTTTTTGATTGGAATAGCAAGAATAAATATAGATAGTATTAGGTACCTAAAATAATTGTTACTTAGGTGCGTAATAACGTAGGTACATCAAACTACTGCGACTGAACGATATGGCGACACTTGAAGGATGTGCGGCATTGGTCGTTGTTCGAATATATTTTTTATGTTTCGCGGTTCCGCCCGCGTGTTTGTCGAAAATTATCCTAAGGGAACATATTCCTGGGATAAAAATTATCCTATGTGTTATTCCAGACTAAAATCTATCACTGTGCCAAATTTCATCAAAATCCTGGACGTAGGTCTCCTTCAAAGGGGGGGTTTGCCATATTCACCACTCTTGGCAGGCGGGTTGGCGATCGCAGTGTATCTGTTGCAATGTACAGAGAATGCTGCTGCCCATTCTCTGGTTAGTCCCTTAGTCGCCTCTTACGATACCCACGGGAAGTGATGGGATAGTGTTTTTCTTTTACGTAGTAGATGGTAATGTAAGGACACCTCGTAGAAAAAAAATGTCGCTTTTTTTTTAATTTGCGATGAATTTTCTCTTGACTCTAGTCTAGGTCATAGATAACAGAGACAAAGTCGACGATGGAGCGAGCTTACCCAGAAGAAGCCCGTTCACTCCAATTTTGAAGAGATTAGGGTTGTATGCGTTCGGAAACTCAGACGCTGAGAGTTCTACTCCTTTGCTGTGCGCTTTATAAAAGACGTTTGGAAAGAATACCTCTCTTTTCTCTTTTAGGCGAATATTGTACATTACTTTGATATTGTACAGTAATCTTAGCTCACTTCATATTTAATTGATAGAAAAATAAAAATGCTTTGAACATGAATACACATTTTGTAGGCCTCTATTGACAGAAATATACCTATATATAATGACTGTCACATACAGACAAGGTTGAAAAGTGTCATGTGCCATTATTTTCACGGAATACCGTACGGTTGATAATACCTAAACAGGTATAAATATTGTCTCAAAAACATAGGTTCCGTATTTAGGATGTTGGTTAAAATACTTTCTTAGAAGAGTCAAGACGTTCTATTTACTGCTTGTAGATTGACTTTTTAAGTAAATATTACTTGAAAAATTTGTAATTTTAGGGTTTAGCATACACATATTTACCGTGCTCGTTTGCAAATCTCACATGGAGGTTTGGTGTTAGATGCTAAATTCTAGGTTCAACTCGCCTATGAACATAAGCTTTCCTATCTTTAAAAACTTAGTTTGATTTTTTTCACTCCTTCAAGGTTTGAGTATATGGTTTTACTACTAGGTGATCCTATTAGGGTTCCGTTTTTTTCCTTTAAAGGTACGAAACTCTTAAAAGTAAAGAGGAGGGTGCATTCGAGCAATCGAGTGCATTCCTTAAAGTCGTTTTAAAGAGAGAAATTTGGAACGATTTCGAACACGAAATCTAATTTAATTTTAGTACTACACATTTCAAACGTAGTCAATCAGCAGTCTCCCTGTGTTTTGCAATATCTTTGTGTATATTAGAAAATAAGAAAATATTAAAACTTCTCAAGGGAACCCAAAAAATAACTTAACTTTATAAAACAAAAGACAGTCATCGCAGGTGGCCCGGAAATCCTCAGTACATACAAATTCGGCTAAAGGCTATAAAAATTAGCCGACGCCATTTTAATTACACTTGGTTGCATATTTTATTTGTGACTGTATGTGTACGGGGTACACGTATTGCGAATACTTTTGAGTTTTATAAACGTGGAAAATTACTTAATTTTCGGAACGAGTTATATATTTTTTTTTTGTAGTTATTGGTATCTATACTGTAATATAACGTAAAGATAATAACTAGGGTTTTTTATTTTACAACTTAGTGGGAAAATTTTCTGTCAATCTTTTGTTTACTTTGTTGCCAAGCAAATTATTAATATGCACTTATTTACCAATATTATAAGACTTAAACATAATAGTAAAACTTTGAACTTTACCTGGTTTCTGGTAATTCCACATTATTATTGCACAAGAACACGAATATTTAAAAATTCAAAAGATTTTCAGCACCAGATTCGTGTGCCGAACCGTAATGTTGCCATAAAAAATAATGGTTCTCTGTTTCGACTGCGTTTGACGTAACGACGTGACATGGTAAACGTATTTTCACGATTTTTTTTTCGTTTAATGAACCAACGAGGCACTGAATGAAATTTTAATTTCATTTTCGCCGAATTACTTTTTTAATGAGTTCTTGCAGATGATGATTGGGTGTGCAAGTATTAATGTGTTGTAATTAATTAGATTGAATTTGTTTTTGGTTTCTTTTTGTTTTTCAAACTTGGGATGTTTTTGAGGTGGAGACTGCATTTCTACTGAAAGAATGGCGTCGGTTTGATATAAGATATAGCGTTTGCCCTTCCTCATAAATGTGGCTGTCATATACAAAAAAAAAATCCAAATCCGACTGGTAGTTTCAGACATTAGCGCGTTCAAACAAACAAACTCTTCAGTTTTATTATATTAAGTATAGATTGCTTATTTCCCTTACAGAAAGATATTATAACTTGCTATCAAAGCTTTTTGCTCTTTCTAATGAATATTTTCAGAAACAGAAGATAATAATGACTAATTCAGGAATTAATACTATCTCTAATTAAAGACAATTTATAAAAGAAAATAGAACCAAGGTTACCGACATAGCCCGAAGGATCGCTAAACTGAAGTGGCAGTGGGCAGGGCACATTACTCGCAGAACAGATGGTCCATGGGGCCGAAAAGTTTTAGAGTGGCGACCGCGTATCGGAAGGCCTCCCACAAGGTGGACCGATGACCTGGTGAGGGTCGCGGGTAGCCGATGGATGCGAGACGCACAGGACCGGTTGTTGTGGCGACACTTGGGGTAGGCCTATGTCCAGCAGTGAACTTCTTTCGGCTGATATGATGATATAAGAAAATTACTTTCCAATCATGCAACGCTATTGCCTATAAAATAAAATCAATTAAATAAAGATCACAAAAAAAAACTATTTCATGGTAACGTATTTCTCGTCAAAATCCATCATCGCTGAAACGTGAGATGCACAGCGAACCAAACATCCCTTATTTGCGCTCGAAACTAATGGAATATTGCAATATCGAGAGCGCATAATGCAGTGTAATGCGTCTGGTATACGTCCCGTGTACGAACCTTGTACCTTTCTTGTACGTGCCGGATACCTGTCGTATACGAGCCGTACGCCCAGTGCATTAGTGCGGTGATGAATGAACTGTATTCGATATTAGTTTGCTGGGCTAATAAAATTGAGGTAAATGTCAGAGATGGAGTAGAGTTTGTGTCTTCATCCTGCTATGTTTGTGCCTATATGATAAAGTTATTGCCATACTCAACATTTTGATGTCAATGTAAAACGAACTGCATTCGATTTGTCTTCAATCTCCGTAAGTATGATCACGTATCCGCGCATCGCTCACTATTAAAATGGTTACCCATTCGTCAGCGGAGAGCGTTGAGGGCCTTGACTAGTCTGTTTTTGTTTTTTGATAATCTTTTGCCTCCCTCTTATCTATCTCAATGTCAATATAAAACGAACGAACTGCATTCGATTTGTCTTCAATCTCCGTAAGTATGATCAGGTATCCGCGCATCGCTCACTATTAAAATGGTTACCCATTCGTCAGCGGAGAGCGCTGAGGGCCTTGACTAGTCGTGTTTTCTTTACTTGATAATCCGTCTTCTCCCTCTCATCTAACTTCACAAATTCAATTCATTTGTTCTGCCCACAGTAAAAATCTTCGCTCAACCAATAATCGCCTTCTACGATGTCCCTCACACCGCTCTGGGTTTATCCGCTCGTCTTTCTTTGTTCAGGCGATTTTCCTTTGGAATGCGCTCCCTCTGAACATCAGGACGGCAACAAGTCGTTGGTCCTTTAAGGTGAAGGCATGTGAGCACATTTGCAAGAAGTTGGTAGAATCATCACAGCGTTAATTCGTTGGATTCGTTTTTTCTTATGAACGTTTTTTTATGTGTATGTATGTTATAAATGCTTTTTTTCTCTCTATTTGTTTTTCTTTAAGTTATCCTGCCATATTGTATCTGCACTATCCTAAGGTCGACTGGTAGAAAATGCCTAAGGCATTAAGTCCGCCTTTGTACAGTGTTTTTACTAGTGCATAAAGTTTTAATAAATAAATAAATAACAGGGACGTAAACATTGAAAAAGTATCTACTGCTCTCAAAACATGGCCACTTATGATAAGAAGCAAGCAACTCCACAGACACCATAGATTGAAATAGTAACGATGGGGTCGTTCGAAGGTTTGTTATACGCGTTTAGGCGTCTACCATACAAAACACGTTTTTTTTAATGTCTCAGGCACACGACCGCTCCCGAAGATTGCCGACCGCGTGGTGGTGAGATCGCTTCGGTCTAGACTGGCCAATAGGGTATTTTACTGAAAAAGATAATTAATCCATCAGATAGATTTTCAAAAAGCATTGCACAAGTATTAATCTTTTTTCACGCGTGACATCACTATCATGGTACAATTTGAACCAGCAAAGTGACGTCACGCGAGTTTTCAACGTACTGTACCGTCTTAATTTTTTGCTTACGTAAAAAAAAAAAAAAAATTTTGTCAAATATTTTTTTGATATCTATCTGACGGATCTAATTAGATTTTTTTTTCAGAAAAACACCCTGTAACGGGCCAATTTGAGTCCTAAAAATATCCATATTTGTGGAATTTGTTCGAAAGAGTCACAGTGGCACTAGAACGTAAAGGGCTTTAGGAAGGAACACGGATGGGTTAAATAATATAATAATAATATTATATCCGTAAAAAGACAACTTAAAAGAGAGAGAGTAAAGTAAGAGTCTGACACGTCCTTCCACTCCACCCAGAGCGGAAGAAGTCATTTGATGGGAATTATTGGCCGAAAAACTCATTTATTTTCTTTCTTTGTTTTTCCTTGTCACTTACGCACAAAACAGTTACTGATAATCCGTTTTTTTATGTTTTGAAAGATAAGGTGCCATATTTCAAGACGTAGTAATCTTTTGCGTTCGCAGTATACACTGACAAGTTGAGTCAACCACATGATCGTAAAGAACAAAATAAAATTTGGTGGACCCAACCAAGGTTGGTGGTTGATTCCGACCGTGTAGCCTTTTATAGTCAGTCACCTCCAAAATAGTATTTTAGTCAACTCTTCCCAGCTTTGTCCTCTCTAGTCTATGAAACATGCATGAGTATATGAGTCTTTCAACTACCCACACGGCAATGTTTCTGTATGGCATAATTAAATCTAGCGAACTTAGGTACTCGTGCTAAAAATTCGGCAGTTTTTCCTCCCGTAAAGAGGGCCCTCGACAGGGCTCTAATTAGAGTAACCCTAATTGAAGAGCGTCGCGGTTGACGATCATGTTGTTATGTGGTATTCGTTAGGCAAAAGACATGCTTTATTAAAAACTAGCTTTTACCTCCCGCGGCTTCGCTCGCGTCAATATAGACTGTCCCAAAAAAAGAGCCTAATTTTCTCCAGAATCGGTTCAGCTATTGTGGTATTATTCTTAAATATCTTATTTAGACACTATCGTGTAGCATTTGTCTTGTGTTTGTGTTGTATATTGATTATATATCACGGCCGATATGTACCTATCTTTCCAGTTTATGGATTCATGTAATCAAACTGTTTTGGCCTATTTCACATTTGTTATGACTGTTTTAACCCTGGATGGCTTATCTCATTGTTATTCATGTTATTAGTACGTTTGTATTGGAAATAAATTAGAAAATATCACATTAACAGATATTTTGACAATTTTTTTTTTATATTTTGACTTATCCACAGTAAACAAAGTGGTAGTAATTTTGTGCGTTGCTGTTCATACTGACAGCATCAGGTCGGGTGAGCCGTTACGTTACAGTTTGGCGCCCAACGTGGGGCGCTTGCGTTTATTGATTGCTGGCTGTTTTTGGGCTTCGGAGATCTCGGTCATTGTTCATGTGTTGTTAATCCAGGGATTGCTTATCTAATTGTTATGCATGCTAGTATTTATAGTAACATTAATTAACTATTAGCAATTCCATTCACAAATTAACAAAACTGTTTTAAACTATAGATTCAGCTATGTGTCCGCCTTTGTTTTGATGAGGACCTCACAAAAAGCAGCTGGCCAAGTATGTGTTCTTTACAAATCTGCCTCCATGACCCTGGGCAACTCCAAATCTGCCTCCATGACCCTGGGCAACTCCAAATCTGCCTCCATGACCCTGGACAACTCCAAATCTGCCTCCATGACCCTGGGCAACTCTAAATCTGCGATCAACAAAAACATGCAATATGCTTTGAATCGAGAAAAAGCTCGTTAAATTAGTTTTTTTATTTAAAAGTACCTTTTGCCTACTCCTTCACAGATGAGCGTGAAGTGCGTTATTACGTATTTAATATGTTTACAAATTACAATTTCGTACGGACAAGTTCTCTGCTGAATGCAGTTCTTGTAATGCGTTAAGTTTGAGAGCCGCGGTGATATGCTAGGGATGGGGTGCTGTCGATAGTTTTAACATCGACAGAATGGCAATCATGATTTATTATTGTCAGGCTGATGGAGCTCACGACTTGTATGATGGACGTGGCAGTACTGCTGAGATGGAAATACAATGTCAACAGATTTGATATCGATACTCGTTGAAATTTTGTAACTTATTCAGGTCTCATGTCTGAACTTATAGCGGAGGGTACCACCGTTTCACCACCAAAACTACTCGTTTTGTGTAGCGGGGAAATTTGGTCCTTCGAATTTCCAAAACGCCGCAAGTAACTTTCAATTCCAGTAACAAATCTCACTTTAAAAAAATGGACAAGTGCGAGTCAAACTCACGCTCCGAGGATTCCGATTGAGTCTTGATTTTTTCCGAGTATACATTACCTACGGAAGTTTATAAACAACTATGAAAGCAAAATATAGCAGGTAAAATCGAAGGACAAACTTAACATTGTTAGTGAAAAAATGTTCTCCCATACATGAATGTACGTCACGATCAATTCTTCAACCGAAAATATAAGTTTGTAATCGTAAAAAAGGACGGACAACAAAGTGATCCTTTATAGGTTCTGTTTTTTCTTTTTTAGGTACGGAACCCTAAAAATGTACTCTACGACCGCGGTGAAGATGGTGGGACGATTTCATCATGTTTGCAGAGCAAACTTGGCAAGAGATCGCCCAAGTCAGAGATATTTGGAAGGAGAAAGGGGAGGCTTTTGCCCACCAGTGGGACACAAGGGTAGGCAAAAAAAAAACAAAAAATATGTATTCCGACTACAAAGCCACTTGCACAATAACTTCTTGTAAAGTTACATACAAATACTATTCTGTTTTCTCCCGTTTAAATCTTCAGGTGTTCGTGAATACGCTATTATTGCAATAAATGGTCATATACACTATCTACTACAGAGCAGTTCATGCAGTTTCATCGATAACATAACATTATCCTAACACGTCGGCCCATCACTAGTAGTTAATAGTAACTCGTCGTCTAACAGGGAACGTCTTTGCTCTCTTAAGACAATTTCCAGGAGTACGCGCCATTGCATCCAGTTTAAGTTCTTCGTCTGCCACTATTCTGAAAGTCTGGGATGAGGTAGATGCTAGATGGATAGTCTCACATTTTTATACTTATCTAGACAATTGCCTAACTCCATCTTGAACATCACCCATCCAAGTTCACATGCTGCCAGGACTGAAGGACTGAAGACTCTTCAGTTTCACCTATCCAAGCGTCGCCACAACGCCCGCGACCATCCTTTTTTAACCGACTTCAAAAAAGAAGGAGGTTCTTAATTTGTTTGGTATTTTTTTTTGTCTACCTTTTTTTCTTTGTCAAAGAAACTATTAAATATACATATATCTTAGCTGGACTGGCAATAATATCCCTATTTTTTCTTACTCTTCCACTTTTTTTATGTACAATAGCGAAACATAGGCGGATTAAATGCAACAAAGCATTACTTAACCTGTCAACCTCTGGGTTAGCAAGACTACACTGTGTTAGGCTCCGCGCAAACGGGCCGCCAACCATAGCCACCGGTGGATGTCGCGTGTCACGTCCCATGCTACCAT